>JASKGO010007925.1:0-22661 GCA_030556065.1 Holobus sp. GC000080 | reverse complement strand
TAAAGTTATTTCAACTGACTTAAAATTCTAAATATTGAAATTATTTTAAAAATCTAAAAATTCATTTTCTTATTTCTTATTGAATTTACAAGAAGAGATTTTTATAAATCATCAATTTAATGCATATTTTAAAACTTTTCTTCAATTTTTTTTACATTCATTAAGATAATAATAAAATTTTTGTAGGATAATTGCAATTAAATAATTGTGCCCTCATTTTGTAATTTTCAACCAAAAATAACTTTTTTCTATTGCAATTTAAATTAAATTGTAAAAAAAAAAGAAGTAATTTTCACTGAAAATGTTTAATCATTGAAAAATTTCACCCTTCGCGTAATTTCTCGGTCAAAATCCGTCTAGACCTAATATTTCAATATCAAATTTGCGTAATTGTAAACGAAAATAATTTGCCTTTGTGTTTGGGCATCTCGCCCCCCATTCCAGAATGAAAAAAAATAAAAATAAACAAGGTAAAATTGGATTTGCGTAAAAACCCACTAAATTTAATATATACCGAATAAAAGTAAAGCATTCCTTACGAAATGATTGATTGCTCTATAAAAGGCGACTCGCGCAATAAAGTGAAAAGAAAAAAAAATGGAAAAAATGTATTATAGCTGCAAAAGCAATAATCATAGTACAAGTGCGTGATAACTAGGCATTTTTATAGTTAAAATTAGTTATTTGCTTTTCCATAACTGTAGTACAACTGAACATATAATATAAATGTGTTAGGAATTGAACTCTAATAATTTCTGTTGTGTTCGACCATAAATATTCAAATGCGTTGGGGCTATTTTAGAGACGCAAAAAAGGCTTTCGTGCTGTGCCCTTTCCCTGCGCGCTTTTCCTCGTCGAGTGTAAAAATATTGAAATTAGAGGGGCGCCGCGAGTTAAAGGTAAACTTTTTTCCGAGGGCCCCGCTCTTTTTATACCTTTGCCCACAATTTGTTGTTTGTCTTATCGGTGTGCGTCTAAATAAATGACGTTATAAAACACGAGGGTTGCCGCTCCTAAATCATTTCTCATCGAAAAACCGTGTCATTTATTTATTGTTGCCACTTTATGGCGCGTTGTTGTTTTTTTTTTTTTGCAAAATATTTCTTTTTTAGGGACGTCCCTTCTTATTTATTGCTTTTCTATTGAAATTGATTTCTCTGGCATATTGCTTTTTTATCTTTAATTTACTGTTTCATTTGATTTTATTATTTTATATAAATATACTTTTTTGTAGAAATGATTAATTATATTTTTTTGCTTGGTAAATTTAAAATAAATAAAAAAATATTTCTTTTTTAAATATAAATTTCCTACATCAGCAAGAAAACACTATTTGAAGTAAAGTAAAACAATAAAAGGCAAATTAAAAAAAATAAACCACCTTCGGCAATAAATTTTGCACAGACGATAATAAAGCATGACTTTATCGCGTCGAGAGAGTCGCTTAAAGAACAATAAAACATTACCGGCAAATAATAATTTTATAGTGGAACATGTATCATCATAGTACGTAATAAGTAAGCAATAAAATAATAACCGCCGAGGAGAACAGTAACCAGCCATCATTATTCTTGCGATTGTTATTGCGGGAAACAAGAAAACGGCATGCGCTTGCTGCCTAACTGTAGTGAGTGTAGTGCTCGCACAAGAAGGACGAAAAGGACAAAAGCAGCGGAACAGCACGGACACGACCAGTATAAGCAAGCAGAGCGCCGAAGAAGGAAGGCCATGAAAATGTTCCAACAAGGCTCGTTCGTTTGTTTGCTCGTTCGAAAGTGTAATAAAACATCACTGGAAGAACGTCCGTATAAAATAATAATAATAATAATCATAATAATAATCGCGGGGGCAAAGCAGACAGCGAGGACTTATTATCCTTAAAGTTATATTTATGCTCCTTAAACGTTACGAGGCCCTTTATATAAATATATAGAGAGCGGTATTGTCGGGAGCGTTGTTGCACAGAGAGAAAGAGACATTCGTTCCACAATTTGCCCTCGACGTTAATAACGTTGATACTATCACATTGCGTATTAATTATTGTTATTGCAGCCTGCACTCAACTTAATGGCGTAAACAACAAATATACATACCACTCAGTACTCATAAACAATCAGAATAATTGTTAGCTAGAGTTGTGCGTTTGTGCATCGCCATCGCCGTAGCCATAGCCGCCGCCGCCGCCGCACTGTTTGTTGTTAATAAATTGTCGCACTTGCAGCTTTAATCGCTTCGAACTTTTACTTTGTTCACCTGAGCTACAAACACCTCTAGCTCTTTTTATCGTTTTGTTGCAGCGCTTTTTTTGCGTCCGCAGCATTTCTGCTTGCTTGCTTGCTTGCTTTTTTTGCCGCTGCGAAAACAATGGTGTAGAGTGTTAAAGGGTTGCTGCATGAGCTACTGGAGTATTATGTTTTATAATTCATTGCTTGTAATTGGCCCCTTGCTATTTACAAATAGTGAACGCTTTTTTCGTTTATTTTATTATAGTGAACTAACATTGCTTTTATAAGTTTATAAGTTTTTTCTTTAAATTATTCTTAAAAGCCAATTTTTATTCAATTTTTAATTGCCTTAATAGTATATTTTATAGAAAAATTTATATGTTGTTGGTTTCCTTGACAAAACAAATTTTAAAAATTACAAAGACAATTAAAGATTGCTGTTTTTCGTTTAAATGATGTTTTTACAAACGATTCTATAATTATGCACTTATGAATAATTGGATTGTAGTTCGGAAAATTAAATAAAAACTTAAAAAAAAAATAAGTTAAATTACATAGGTCTACAAAAAAGTAAATTTCTGTTTAAATGCATGATTTTTGTATTTTAAAAATTCAAAAGATTCTAAAATATCCATTTTCAGCTTACAAATTTATCTTTTGCCTCTTTTACGAATAAAATTTAATTTTGGATATTTATAAAGGATAATTTGCCCTTCATATTAACTTTTAAAATTTCAATTTGAAATTTAGACTTCGGAGAAAATTTGATTTGCAAGTATATACGAGTATTTATAGGGCAGAACCCTGGCGATATTTAAAATTTATTTCCGTAAAACGAAAAAGACATAAAAGAAATTTTATTTTTGATTTTAACAACGGTTATTATGCTCCATAAAATGCGAGTAAAAATTGAAATGTCAAATGAGTAGCTTTTAATTAAAATTGACTTATACTATATTGCACGCGCTTTTCATTTACTTCAGAAATTGACAGCGTGCACTTTTAAAAAAGTATTTTCGGGGTACAAATCAAAGTCATAGATGAAGTTATATCATAGATTTTGATAAATAAGTAAAAACTCTATAAAATCAATGTGAAAATTAAAACATCCAAAAGGTTACTTTTGAGTAAAGTTGTCATAAATAAATCACTTCTTAGACATTCGCTATAAAAGTTGACACCGTGCACTTTAGTTTTTTTTTTTAGGAAACCCGGAAAGATTTAAAAAATATTTTTTTCAGGATATTGATTAAGGAGAATATATTCTATAAGTTCAAATAAAAAATTAAGTAGTTCAGCAAGGATATGATGAGTGACTACATTTGGAGTTTAATACGATAAAGTCCATACAAACAAAAGAAAATCATTACTTATTTTTAATCTATTTTTAGTTTTTGCTTTTGCGTTATAAATAGTCATTTTCTGGATTAAAATATAACTTTTTTTTTCATTTGAGAAAAAATATTTACGGCAGCTTTTAAAATTAAATTAAGAAAAATCAGCTATTTCTTCAAGAAATTAAAAATTGCACAAATTTCCTCAAAAGCAAACTTTGATTGAAAAAAAAAATAAGATTTTCCCCTTATTAGTGATGAGGAATATTCAAAAAAAATTCAATCCGGACCCAGAAACAGAAAATCCTGGTGACCCGAATTATATATCTGCCCGGAAATCTAACTTTCTGGCCTAGTATTACATAATAATTAAAAATTAGAAATCTAATTTATTTATAAAGAACAAAAACGAAAAAATGAAAAGGCATTAACGCCTTTAATGCAATAAAATAGAAAATAAACGCTAAAACAATAAATTATACCATTTAACAGCAGACAATAAATTGAGTCGAGCTTATTATGGAGGTCACATGAGGAAAAATGAAATGAAAATTTAACGATACTGCAATTACTTTAGAATAATGAAATTAAGAGGGTAAAAGCTGCACTTTATCGAATAGCAGATGGTATCGTTTCGTATATTATCATATATCTATTATACGAATGCGGACTTGATGATTTAAGTAATAAGTTTATATTGCAGGTTAGGGGCTAGGCAGGCCGTCGAATGACCTACATTAAAGACAGATAACTATTTCAGTAATTACCACGACAGCGGGCACTGCAGGACGCAAAGTGGATATATAAAAAGGACATTTATATAGTAGTCAAGGCGAATGGGTCGCGGTTATTAGCTGCGACGTGATAAGATTAGAATTTGTGTATATTATATGCCATAAAAGGCGAAATGCACCCTTCTCTCTAAATTACCTATATGTGAGCTTCACATATTTGTTTCACTTTAGACTTTATACGGCCATCACTAAAAGTTTATGGTATTGCGAGTAATTGCTGTAATTTACATTCCCAGTTTATCATTTAAGAAATCATATTTACTCGTATCATTGGATTTCTTTTATGAAAATCATTTGTTTATTTTCTCTGTTAAAAAAAAAAAAATTTTATGTTTGATTAAGAAATTAAATTAACTTAATTGGTTTTAATTATTTCATCTTTATAATAAAATAATATAATATAATAAAAAATTTAAATGAGCATTACAACCCTTATTTTTTTTTTTAATAGTAAGATGAATCAAATGGCTTATCTATTATTTTAGGAGACTTTTCATTCTAAATTTATGGATGAAATTGTTTCAAAAATCGGAGAATTCATTTTAGAATTATTTCTTTTTTAAAAGTTTTAATAAGAACATAAAGAAAACAATTTTCCACTAAGAGTAGATTTTGTTTTAGAACTCATTTGGTCAGAAAATGTTAAAAAAATTTATAAAATGTTTTGAAGTATTTTAAATTTGAATGCCATGATTTAAAAGATAAAAAAAATTCAAAAGAATACCATAATTTGAAACAAAGGTAGTAATTATTAGTGAACTTTCAGTGATCAATACAATGAAGAGAAATTAAAGTAAATTAATAATTAAAAGAAATTAAAAATTAACGATGTCGTAATTAATGAAAGATGAAAATGTTTGCAGAGGAAGCTTTCCGACAATAGAAGAAAGTATTTGTGATTTATGGCACTTTCAATTGAATGTTTCCGCGCTGCGGAAAAATATTTTCAAGCAGCGAAACTTGAATCACATCTATAATAAGTTTTCGAGCCAAAAGCTCGTCGGTTTATCTCTTTATATTTGCGTGTGCCCATTCATCCGGTGTTTGCTTGCATATTATTAATCTCCGCGATCATTTATCTCGGAACAGAGAGTGTGCAACTTTGAATGAAATAGGTGCGCTTAAATGTATTTTTTTTTAACAAACTATACAAAAAAAAAAGAAAAAAAACGAATCTGTCAAGCGCCAAACAAAAACCTTCTTTTTCTACACACACCATAAGCATTATACAACTTTATTCAACGGTTAATATAGCGTCAAAATCAGCGGCAGCTCACGGAAAGCAAAAAAGGGGTAAAGAAAAAAAAAACGAATGTGTGCGCGCCCTCGTTTACTTTCGGCTCGTCTAATGATAACTGTAAACGTGTGATAATGTTATGCAAATGTTAGGCGTGCTGAACTTGTGTCGAGCTAATAAAATAAGCTTGATGGACTAATAATTGCTGGTTAATCAACATTGATGGCACATCGACACGCCAAACGAGGATTTCCCTCGTTATACATATTATGCTAGTAACTACATGCTGTATCATCTGCATGGTAAACCAATTTGGAGGAAAAAGGGAAAAAAGCGACGCGTTTTACACGAATCAATCATCTCGTTAATTACTTCGGTGATTAAAGTAAGCTCACTCTGCAAATTTTCGGCTTCGTTTTTTTTTCTATCTATGTGTGTTACATTTCCTAATAGCTTTTGCCAGTATAGAGTTCGAATCGATGCAACAAAATGAGAAATTGCCCTTTTTGTTTTTTGTTTTACTTTTTTTTTTTTTATCTAGAAATCAAGCATATGATTTAATTTATAATTAATTTTCTTGAAAAAAAAGACTATTCGATACATGAAATTAAAATAGAAAATTAAATATAAAAAAAATGTAATAAAAAGTGAAAAGATTGCATAGAAAAAATAAAAAAGGAAACTACTAGTGAAAAATGAGTGAAATATTATTATTGCGCTAAAAGTGTATGGGAAAAATATACCCTACGATCGACTGGAGCTTTTTCTTCTATTTTTTTTTTTTTTCTTCGCCAAGACCAATAAGAAATTTATGTTGCGCCGTTCGTAGGTAACTAATAATTTCCGAGAGACCCTTTTCCGGTCCGGCGCACGCATCAATTGCCGTAATTCATACGGCAACCTAAACTTTGCATTTTTTTCCTTCCTCTTTTGATTCCGGCTTCGGTTATTTGCGCTGCTGCTTCTGCTGCTTCTGCTGCTGCTGCTGCAGCAGCCTAATCGTGAGCTTTTTCCGTAGCCTATCGCAAACGTGTTATTTAGCTCGTTTTTTGTTCTCGAGATTTATCGCCGATTGTATATGTGTATGGCTTGTATAAACCTTGGAAGCAATTTACGACGCGATGAATGGGAACCAATAGATGAAACCGAAATTTACAACAATGGAGTTTATTTTAAGTAGAGCCGGGGCAAAGAGAGTGAGAGCAAGAGAGGATAGGAAAAAAAAGGGGGCGAATTAGAGTGTCGGGGGAGTGCGAGGAATTACTTCCGCTTTAGCTTCAACTTAAGGGCGCCGTATATAGGCTCGTTATCTGTTTATCTTATTGCCGTCCGGGGAGTCCTTTTATGTTTTTAAATTCCTTGCCAAGGTCTCTTCCCACCTAGACCCAAATCCTTTTAGCCGGAGAATTTAGATGTAGCTAAGTGAAAGGAAATTTTTTCCTCTTTCGATTTTACTTTCAAATCGATCGATCAGCGACGCCGGGAAGTCAATGCGAAAAGGCAAAAGGGCATTAGCGGTAAATTTTCTTATCCGCTAATGCGATTTATTGCCCTGAAATTTTATTTCGCCTGATTGGTTTTTAATTACTGTAGCTATAAATTTATATGTATGCTTTTTACTACTCTTATCATTGTTCCATTTAAGTTTCTACAATAAAGCATATATCCATTTCAATATAAATCCTTCAAAGAAAGGAAAAAAGAAACAGGACAACCATTAAACTGAAATCAATCATTCCAGCAAATAGAGGAAAAAGTGAAAAGTGAAACAAAAGCTAGGAGTGAAATCCAATTGATTGTAGATTGCAAGTAATAGATCTAGCGCAGTAAATGTATGTGGATGTCTAACATAAGCGCTTTTGTCCTTGCGACGACAGGATGCGAAACAACGTGAGATGTAATAAGGAAGCCCGGGCTCAATCAGGCAAAGTGCCAATGGTCGGTCCCTAACAAATTGATCGATCCATAGGTAGTCTAAATGGATTTACTTTTAGTGTTAGTATAGTACTATACCCACGAGTATTTTCTCAATCCAACAACACACCTTCCTAACTGCCCGAAATTTCATATGTGTTGGTGTGTAAGTGTATATATATATATCTATGTTTGTATTTGTGTGTGAGTGGATGCGTGTGTGTGTTTGTTTGTGTGTGGGAGTGGGAGATGTTGATAGGTGTAAATAGAGGTCGAAGTATAATAAGGCACATACGTATACATGGCTGTTCCGCAGATATATAAATGCCCATCAGATCAATTTCGAGACCGACTTCGTCTCTCCTTTATCATTTCAAGTATAATAAACAATAACAGCAATTTAAGTTTCATTACGCACCACCGGGGCAAGTTTAATTGGAATCGGTCTTTGCATTCGAATCGATTCAACTTTGTACTCCCACTACAAACATTTCACCTTTAACCAAACTATTACAGCTCTTCGAATAAGATTCCGAATCCAATTATCAATCGCCCCTGGAATTATATGCACATTCTCTATTTGTTCATTCATTTATTACTACTAATGGTCTGGATTTAATTCATTATTAAATGTTGTGAAGCGATTTGATTATGTTTTATTTTCGATGATTGTTTTTGTTTTTTGGCAAAATTTGTTTAGATTACACTTTAAATATTTAAATCTACGGAGTGACATCAAAAAGTGGCTATTTTTTATTTTTAGAAAACTTTAACAAAAGTTTTTTACATAAAATTACCTGGCAAAAAAAAATTTGTTTGGGAATCAACAAGATGCCAACTAAAATATCGCATCAAAAAATATTTCATTGTACGATATTATATCTTATTTACTCGCTCTGCGCCAAATTATATTATTTTTTTCTTTTTAGTAAAAATTAGGATGAAACAAAAAATAAAAAAAATAAAATAAAAGTGGTGAACTTTTGATTGTTTGATTGTAAGCCTGTGTAAAAAAATAAGTTAATGGTAAATGTTAATTGGTTCATGCAGAAGGAATGCAATAGGCGATATAATAATGTGGGAGTTAATTGAAAAGTAGCAATTTGGGCGAGAGATAAAAATTTCGTTGGCTGCGTGTCAGGATGGAAAGCCCGTTGGGTGCAATAACACCACTCTATCTTACAGGTTCTTCCTGTTTATATCTATATCAGCTTACAAGTCACGACATCTTGAATACTATATCTTATAAAAGTTGTTCTCGAAACCTTCGCTCTCTTATGTAAACTACTCAAAATTCCTGAGTCGACGCCTCGTACCATCATATCATTCGCCAGACGACAACGATGTCAAATAACGTTTTATACACACACACACACACACACACACACACACACACACACACACACACACACACACACACACACACACACACACACACACACACACACACACACACACACACAAAAACNTTTTCCTCCCCCCCCCTCACACACACACACACACACACACACACACACACACACACACACACACACACACACACACACACACACACACACACACACACACACACACACACACACACACACACACACAAATAAATGCCTACTCGTATATGCAAAGAAACATCGCAGAAAAAAAAACACTAAAAAGTTGTTATTATTATTTTATTAAATACTACCGATCGCTTTTATTTGCTTGTTTGTGTATGGACGTAATAAAACTTTCCTAAAAGACCTCCGCGCTGACCTCACGGAAATATGCCAATAAAACTGATGTATGTTTACCTATTGCGTAATTATTGCCGGTGATCGTTATATTACACATATGACATTAGTGAGAAGTAAAACGCAATTAAATATTAACCCTCACTTTTGTCCCTGTATTGTCTATACAGGGTGTCTATGAATTTCTTCGACCATGGTTGAGCGATATTGCATTAGTACCGTTATTTGAAAAGTCAGCGTTCAACGTTTTTTAGTAACCACAACAACCGCATTATTCTATTTGATTGGCTTACTAAATTATACAGGGGAATTGTTTAAACCTACCCCTAAAGAGTTTGAAGCTTCTGGATTAAAGACTTGAAATTTTGAAAATAGCCAAAGGACACCCTTAGAAAGTAGTGGCAAAATTATAAAAAAAATATAGCAAAAAATTAATGTTTTAAAAAATTATTAAGACATAAATATAAAAATGGCTTTAAAATTATTTTTAAATCATGGGATAATTATAAGTACAATAAAAAAATACATGAGGCCATTTAGAATAATGAAGTTGGTAACGACTTCCGGTGTAAACGGAAGTGTTGCCCTCTTGAAAATATTTTTCAAAAACTCGTCTCGTGGAGATATGGGTATGTTGTAAATTAATAAAATATCAATTGTAATATGTCGTTGCAATTGGAATTGTGGAGTCTTCCACATGTTTTTGGAGTCTTTCTCCCCATAACCAAAGAATAATTAATTTTTTTCCATTACTTTTCCAAACACAATATTTGCAATAAATAAATCATTATTTATACAGGACATTTGGTTAATGAAACCATAGTTTGATTTTTTTTTTCGGTTTGTTTTCGGTTTCCTCACAATCAATCATTTATTTAAAAAATAAAAAAATAAAATTTATGTTTTCCACGAACAACAATTTAAGGATTTAGAGCTTAATAACTGATACCCTGTATAAAAACTTAAAAACCATTACAATTTAAGTCCACTTTAAGCAAAAAACCACTACCAATACAAAACAATATTGATTGCTTTCAATTAAGTATCTTTAAGTATGAAAGCACAATAAAATAATTTTATTTTTGTTTTGACAATAAAGTTTAGTTAATATCGAATTGATTGACTGCTTAATTACCAATGAGATCAGCATTTTAAAATATAAATTTGCCCTCAACAAGTTGGCGACTTTCGACAAGTACAATTAAAACTTTAGCTTTTACTTTTCATTGCTTGTTTAAAAACATTTAATTTAAAGTTTGTAATAACAAAATGGCAACTTTTGAAAATAATTAAATCTGAAAAACAGTGAGAGTTTACCTACTTAATTAAACGTTGGTGTTTTTATGTTGTGTTGGCACTTCACAGGGCATAAAAACGATGATGATGATAATAATGAACCAAACTAACTATTCTATAATTAACTATTATATTGCACCATTAATCAAATGGTAACACGTATTTCCAAGCGGAACTGATTACAATCGTTTTTCAAAAGTGCCTTCTTTGGCCATTCTTTGACCATATATACATCACAGACAACGAAAACTAAAACGGCAAATATTAAAGCAATAAAATTTGCATAAATATTAATAACTGTTTAACCATAAAAAGTGCTAATTAATTAAACAATTTAATTTTATTTCATATTAAAACAGAATAATTTTAAGCTAAAAAAAAAACCATTCCTTTTTGATTTTTCTTATACTTAAAAGAAATTAATTAATTAATTTTTTTGTTGGAAAAAGTAGCAACAAATACAGTAATTTCAACAACAAAAGTATATGTGCAAGAAACGCAAGAGAGCTAAGAAGAAGGAGTTATAGAACATTCGTCCTTGCGTGACTAACGCGACCTTGCCTTTCGAGTGTAAACCCTTTTTTAAGTGTAATTAAGGCGTTCGGTTTTTAATTGTTTTTCTTTCCTGCATACACACGCACACACTAGCACACATACACACCAACACATCGAAAGCACTTTTTCTTTGGCCATTGTTGCATACGTACTGAGTGTGTGTAAATGGGGCCGCCTATTTATTACGAAATTGTCGCTGTTTAAAGCCATTAATTATATCGTCTATTATGATCAGTGTAGACTTTATTACACACAAAAAAAGTTTGTTTAATTATATAGCTTCACTTATAAATGCCTTTATTTGTGCTTTTTGGTGCTCTTAATTAGGACTTTATAATTGCAATGTTTCTCTAAAGAAATCAATTACTTTTGAAATTTCATTTACTAATTCTTTCTTTCAATATATAAATAAATAAATATTTAAAAAAAATTGTTTGATTTAACAGAAAATTAGTTCAATACAATCTAAACTATTTTAATTGGTTCTTAATATATTTTTACTGCTCCCAAAACAAAGCAAAAAAAGATTAATAATGACTTTTTAATAAACTTTTAAGGAACCTGTTGGTAATTTGGTAATTTTAGTTAAAAACAGTTAGATGGCTACAAAAAAAAAGTATTTAAAAAATAGTTTTTGTTTTTGGTTTGCAATATAAATCGATTTCTTATCAACAGCAGAAAATCAAATGAATAATTAAAATTTTAAAATAATAATTCGCAACGTTCAATTAAAATTCAATTATTAATTTATTATTATTAACTCAATTATTAATTTTCAACCAGAACCATCGAGCAATAAAATTTGCAGTCATTTCAAAACGTAAGGACAAATTGATCTTCATAGATAATCGTTGCCTTTGTTTTATTATTTTCAGCAATTTAATTATTTACGACTGGCAATTAAAATAAAACAAAAAACAAAGCTTTCATTGCAAAATATTATTTAAATGCTATATTATTAATATAAATACCACAGAAATGCTAGTTATTATACTAAAATTTATTTTAGGAAAAAAAAATGAGCAAATAAAATTATTTTAGCCTTTGAAATTTTGAAATGCACGGAGATACATAAGTCTAGTGTCGCTCCATAAAAAAAAATATTAAATTCGTCCTCATTTCAATTTCATGGAAACAAAGAATGGTATTTATTTTTTTATAATCTACAAAATATATTTAAAAATTAAAATTATAAATAATTACCAATGGCTTTTTATTTATAATTGTAAGTTTTGAAGTAAACTCTAAATTGTTTACTCAAATTGATAATGCTTTTTGAAAATTATTGTAAAAAATCGAAATTCTTAATTATTAATCTAGTAATTTCTACATAATTATGTATTTCTCATGGCTGAAAGACTTAATTGGTCGATAGCCCTTTGTCCCTCAGCGGACAATAAAAAAAAAAAAAAAATTCAATTAGTCAATTTTAAAATTATTATTTTCATTTACTTTTACCAATTCTTGATATAGACAATTTTGCCTCATTTGAAATTGCTTTTTTCTTTGTTATTAAAAAAATTCTAAATCATCCAGTAAATAGGCTTCCAAGTAAAAAAAGAAAACAAACTATGGTTTCTCAGCTAATTACTATTTTTTTAATTGTAAAACTTGCGTGCTTATTTGCTTTAACAATTCTCAATTCTTCAAACAAAAGTAAGCAATCAATCAATTATGGACGAGCGATCAATTAAAAAGGAATACCTTTTGCGAGCGCAATAAGACTCTAATTATAAGCTAAAAATATAGTACTCACAAAGTGCCGCTCGACGGATTAAATACAAAGTGCGCGAATTGCGAATGGCATCAGAGGAGCAAACACTCACCTGGAACAAAGAAGCAACGGCAATTAGTAAGGAAACAGTAATCGAAATGAAAAACAGTTAATTAATGCCGATAAATAATCGAATGCCATTAAACGATTTATATGTACAGACAGATACATATAGACATCATCAGTAGTAGCAGCAGCAGAAGAACAACAGCTCTTAATTATAAAATGGTAAAGTGATTATAAGAAACAAACAAAAAGAACAGTTACATCTCCATACATCTTTTTATGTATAGTTACGCACATACATAGTATGCGACGGACTGCATTGAATAACAGAACACAATACGTAGAAAAAAAGCTTTCCTTTGTCTTTATAGACACATTATATGCAATGCATTGCACGTGCGTCCTTGACTTAATCAATTTATAACTAACGAACTAACTTATTAAATGACCAGGCAGCGCCGGTGCCTCTTTCTTTCATTTCATTTTCTCCCTCATGCATTTTGCAATTGCTTTACTTTTGTATTTTTTATGTCGTTTTTTTCCATTAGCTTTTTTTTATTATTTATTTTGTGGTTGGTGTTTCTTTTACTGCTTTACTGACGTGTATTTAATGTGTGTATGTGCAGAAACTATTTGCGTGTGTGCATGCCAGCCAGCCAGCATTTCTCACTTCGATTAATAATAATTAAAATACAACAAGAACGACTAATGATCGACTTTACGTAAGCACTGGCTCCACACTGTGAGCATGTTTTGCATAAAAGACAGACCGACCGGAGGAGTTTTTAAGGAGGCTGCTGCTGTTGCTGCAGCTATACTATTGCTCGCCTGCTGCAATTCACATATTACAATGTTAATAATAATCATCAAAAGTTTATTATTAATAATAATAATAACAACTATATGAATACAATGAACGGGCAAATAAAGATTTATTTCATTTTAAATTGCATTAGTTGTGCTATAAATCACTTGATTTGAGTCCTTGATTTTTCGCCGTCTTATTTTTTTTTTCTTTAGAATTTGTGTAATTAAACTAAAGAAATTTAAAAATGTATTAAAAAGCTTAAAAAAAAAATTAAAATATTTCAATACAATATTTCCTTTTTAAAACGGATTAATAAACCATTTTTGATGCAATTATTTTGTGTATTTATTTCAGTAATTAATAGTTTGAAATCAACGACAAATTAAAAAAAATCGAATGTAGCAGATAAGAATAATTCAAAGTTAAGTTTGATAAATTGTTAAAATATTTATAGAAAAAAAAAACACAAATGAATATTTAAATTAAAATATAATATATCTTTATATTCTAAAGATTTAGATGGTAAAAATTTTTATTTAAAATTGTCAATAAGAATTTGATTTGATTTGATTGAGGGGAAGTTCCAAAATGTAATAAAATTTTAAGATAATTTTTAGCTTTTTGATTTTACAAAATGTATTATAACTAAGAGATTAAAAAATTCAAAAAGTTTTTTTTTTATTTCTGAAGAATATTCGACTTTTATCAAAATTAAATATTTTTGCAAATTATTTGTTGGATACAAATGAGATCCTCAAAAATTAATTAATATTTGATGGTTAAAACAATTGCAAAATTGATTGCCAAAGAAAAAAAAACAATTGCTCTCTTACCAATAATTTTTTTTTAAATTATAAATTGAGGAATACATACATTATAAAAATAAACATAATTTTTTACCATTTCTATTTTGATTTGGACATTTAATTATTAATTTCAAGTTTTATAAAAATATAAAGTACAAACAATAAAAATTCTATCAAATCAAATGAACAGAAAACAATAATAAATAATAAAGTGAACTTTAAACGAAAAAGGCAAATCATCTTTTTTTTTCATACAAAAACCATTAAAACACTGATCAATAAACATTAATTTAAAACCAAATTTACATAATTAAACGATCATGAAAAAAAAAAACAACAAGAAACAACAAGAAAATATCAATTGTTCAGCATATTTCTCAATAAAATAAATTGCAAAAATCCAAATTAAACAAAACAAAAGCGTAGGAAGCAATATTCCGATATTCTCGCGTATCGGTGCTTATGTTAAGAGAGAGGTCCTTATTTGCAACTCACACACAATGTGTAATATAAGTGAAGTGGATTGAATGTGAATGTTGTTTGTTATAGGCACAACAACAGCAGCAGCAGCAACAGCAACAGCAGTAGATTGATTATCCTTTCCTGTTTTACTTGTCTCGTCTATTTATGTCCGCTACTCGTTTGTTCGTATGTATTATGTACGACGACATCTCCGTCGTCTTGTTTCCATTTTTTTCTTCTTTCCTTCTTCCATGAGTTTTAATCTCCGAACGAACAGCATATTGCAAAAGTACAGTTACTTTATTATTATTACACATTTGGAATAATCAAGTTTCCGCTCGAAACAATAATAATAAATTCCTCCTTTTTCCTCCGCACATTTAAGCTTTAATAAGCAAAGCAATGCATACTAACTTATAAAGAAAAAAAAAAAAAAAAAGAAAAAAAAAGAGAACGCAAAAAACACAACGTGCGCAAGTAAAGGAGGAAACGAAGCGTTCTTATTTCATTTCCTGCTGCTGTCTCTTAAGTACACACAAAAATAGCAAGAAAAGTATCTTAAAATCAGCTGCAATAAAATGGTCCATTGTTTTCTTCTTTTTTTATTTTAATGTAAATAATTACTTTCTTTGAATAAACATTTTTTTTTTCAGTTTAAACTAACAATTTTACAGCTTCAATTACGAATTGTTAGATTTTTGTATTCATTATTCAAGATTTAATTTACATTAAAATTCAAATAAAACAATTAAAATTAAAAAAAACTACTTTATCCTAAAGAAAGGATTTCTTCATTAGTCCTTTAAACAAAAAAACAATTTCGCTTTTGTATCTGTTTGCAATTGCACATTCAATAATGAGTCATTTCGTTTAATTCGGTTTCTTTTCTCTCATTTTAACGGTTTTTATTCCAATGCCGATGGTTTTTCGTACAGCCAGACCACCAATACACAAGCACAGAGAATCCTCAAGAAGGACCTCTTACAACAGCAGCAGCAACAAGTAATGCGTAATGTTAGCAAACAAATTACTTAATATGTACATTGAAAAGTTTCGAGTCGCCAGTTCTGACCCACGCACTACACATACATATAAAAACACACACGCACACAAACAAACACGAACACACATAAACGTGTACATACGCGATTGAAATCAGTGTAAAAGAAGTATAATTTCACGCTCGAAATTACAGATGATTATCGTCAATTACCAAACACTCGTTTTGGATTTTCGTTTAAAGTTTAAACAGATACACTGCAAGCCACATCGAACGAAAAAACAACAGCAGAGAAACAAAAAACAAAAAAAGAGCCGAGAAAAACAATTTCGAATGTGCACACCTGCAGTGTAATTTTCCCAAGTGCAATACCGGTAATTTTGCATTAATACCATGTAATTTTCATGCATAGACACTGTAATTATAATTTTCATTTGCAAAATTGATTTTAATAGTTTTCGCTACACATACTATAGGTTTTACGGTCTATCCGAAAAGCAAAAATTTCTGGACTTCTTAAATAGTATGAAAAAAAAAACTTCTGCTGCTGCTGCTGAAGGACACTGAGCATGTTTTAAGTGAAAAATTTGCATAAACATTACATTTTACATGAAACAGAACAAAAAATATAGCATATACTATGTATGTTTAATGACGCGACATAAAAATAAAAAAAGTTTCGTTTCTTGTTTCTTCTTTTCGTACTCTTTTTTTTGTTGTTGTAAGTTGCTTTATCTGTCGTTAAAGACCAGGATATTAAGTGACATTAAAGAATGAACTTTCAGAGCAAGAATTCCATTCGTTTGTTTTTCCTTTTTACAAACATGTAAACGACAAATTTGTTTATGATGTGCAATACACACACAAAAAAAAAACTTATGTAAGAAATATTTTTTCAGACAGATATATTCAGAGAAAATAATTACGGAATATATTAAAATGACATAAAAATTCCTTGGCTATTCAAAATTTGCATTTGCTATTCAAAGGATGAACAAATTTGTTTGCTTAAATATTCAGTTTGAAGTGAATAATGTTATAATGTGGAATATAAAATTCCTATAAACAATTTCCTAATTTATTGCTTGCTTTTCTTTTTATGAAATCCTTTTACATACATTAATTTTATTTTATTGATTTTTTGTTTTGGTATTCGGTGTTAGATAACAGACTGTATTGGGAAAAGTTTTCCTAAAAAAATCAAAAATCAATGTTACAATGTCCATTTATTTATTCTCTGCAAAAAATAATTCAAGGCAAATTATTTATTACTTTTAACAAGCTGCGATTGGTTTTTAAAGTAAAATCAATTAAAATCGATCATAAGAAAATTTCTACGAAAACAGTAGTTAAAAATAAATCAAATTAAGAGTTTCAAAAAGTATCAAATGTTAAAAACATTAGTTGGGCAAGGAAAAACGCAAATATAAAAATATTAATAATAAAAAAGAAAAATTGAACGATTTGTACAAATACATATATTTTTTATTTAATTTTAATTTTTGAAATCACAAAAGCAATTGTTTAAATGAAAAAAATAACTGTAAGGATTTTCTATAATTTTTAATAATTAATTTAAAACTTTTCGCAAACAAAATAAATTAATAATATCGAATACATTATTTTTTCGTTTAAAAATAAACTAAAAAATATTTAAAAAAAAATTGAAAAATTAAATACAAAAAAATGTAATTTTATAAATTTTCCACAAAAAACTTGGCTGGTTTTGTAATATTTGTTTTTTTTTAATAATAAAATAATAATGTACAATTTACTTGATTATAAAATTAATTAATAAATCTTTAAGATTACAAAATCATTATCCTTTTTAGTTCATAATAACAAAAGAACTCTTTTCCTTTGTAGTAATTTTTGCAATTAATATATAAGAAAGATAATTTCCATTTTATTTAGGAATATTTTTTAGAATTAACAAAATGTTTTCCTCGTTAATTTTCACAAATATAAAATAATAATTTTCATTAGGATGCTTTTATTTCGGTATTTTTTTTTTAAATTAAATTAAACAAAATTTCCACGAAAAGCCCCAAGTTCATTGCCTGAAAAATACTTTTCAGGTTTACACCATAACCATTTATATGCAAAACACGTATAAAACCAGAAGATGCGAAAACGCAAAAATGATGCGAACACATCACATCATCATCATCATCATGATCATGATCATCATCATAAGAGAAGAAATAAGTTATTTTGTGGCAGCGCGCATCAGAGCCGCCAAAACCTGTTCCTCAAACATCCAGAAATTATAATAACAGCGACTATAAAAGTCACGAAGAGGTCTTCATTTAAAAGAGTGCAGCAAGCAGGCATTCAGGCACCATCAGCAACTTGCAACTATCCAGCCAAGCAAAGCGAATCCATGGCGAACCAAGTACAAGTACCTATGCTGGTGTAAAAGTACAGAGAGACTTGTGCTTTTACAAAGAATGAATACACACACCTTGTCGTACACATATACACAGCTGACGGTACACAGTTACAAATAAACGTATTCTAAGCATGCACACACCGAAGAGCAGCCAGCAAGTAATCCAGCTGAAGAGTGTGGAAGCAAGTAGGTACGTAGGTACTTACGTACGTGGAAAATAAATGCGTCAAGCAGTACACGGCAAAGCAAGAAGAGAATGACTCAAGGCCGTTCGTTGATACTTGAACTCGCGCAAAAAGCAACGAACCATCAAACACTCGCTCCTCATTGGACTGACTGAACTCTCTTGTACACGGACTACAGCTACAAAAACTAACAACAACATACGATACAAACTAATAACACCTAAATACTAATGATGGCAAAAACACCAGCAATTTTTAAAATCAGCTATTCAAAACTTTTAGCATTTTACACACAAAAAGCTATTCAAAATTCTATTAAAAAAAAATAAGTTTTTAACTAATTTCCTGAATGGCGTGGTTTTCTTGCAGATGATGATGATGAGCCTTTGCTGATGCTGTTGTTGTATTGCAGGATGCTATGTGTGCCGGGCCAAAAAAAGAGAGAGCTGCACCTTCTTCTTACAGTGACCCCGTTCACAAATTAATACCACTACAACGACGAGTTGAACGCGTGAAATTTGTGATTTGTGTGTATTTTCGATTAATATTTGCTGTTCGTTGACGTTGATGGCGTTCTTTCTTTCCCTGCTCTCTTCTGCATTGCAATTTCGCATTTTAATTTACGCACAACACACACACGCACACACAAGCAAACAAAATACAAGCATCGGTTAAAAAATATTTTTTGTTTTCGCAAATTTCGTCGACTTTTATGGCTTTCGAAACGCCATCCGAAAAGCATTTTGTATTTATGGCCGATAAAAACTGTGGCATACCGGTACAGTTGATTTGCACAAATGAAAGTTTAAACAAATTAATAGTTTTTTATGCGCTGTAGATGTGTAGATATTTAATTTATACACCGATGCGAAGAAAAGTTTATTGTTTTTTCTTTTCATTCAACATTAGTTGTCGAATGCAAATTAATTTCTGTTTATATTCCTGCAGTGTGCTGTGTGGAGAAAAAAAAAGTTAATTAAGTATTTAGTTTTTACCGGCATTAAAGTCGTAATAAATTTAGAACTTAATTAAAATTATTTTATACGTACCACAACAGTAATAAAATCTAACAATTATATCTAAATTATATACCTTGTCTTTTCAATTAATTTAAATAAATGACACAAAAGAGCGAAAGAAAAGAGGAAAAAAGTTCAAAACGAAATGATAAGAAAGAAGCAACGGCAGTTTTTTGTGTGTGTTAATTTATTTCGTGGAATAAATAATTAAAACCAATTAAACAAAAAAAACGTTTACGACCAACAATAAATTTTAAAAGATTTTAATTTATATTTATATTCTTATAATGTACTAATTAAAATCGATAATAGTTTTATGGATTCATTAATTTTCATAATTTGTATATCAGAAAAATAAGTAATTAAATATCTCAGCCTCAGACCAAATGGAATGTTAATCTGGCAAGCATTTAAAATTGAAAAATAAAAATCGTCAAAGAGGAGCACCTTTTAGGTTTTAAGATTTTAATTGGCTTGACAACCGCAAATAAACCTTTTAAAAAACGTTTCAGCACTCTTTTTTTTTTTTCGTTGTTTTGCAAAAACAAAACGCTTCTTCCGTTGCCACAGTGTTAAAGACACGAGAAAAGTAAAATATTTACGTTCGGAATTCTTAGACGTTTAATCATTTCGCTTGTGGAGGAGCTTTTGGTCTCTCGCGGAATCTTCAAGATGTCTTGAAAACACCAACGGAAATGCAAAAGAAAATGTTGTTTAGGCTGCAGTGCAGCTTTTCATAAACTTTGAAGCGAGACTACGTTTTAAAAATGTCCTACTGAATGTAAAAAGTAACAATTTAGCGGATTGATTTTTTTTAATTCTGTTTTTTTTTTTTTCAATTAACTTCTCATTTTCAATGTTTCCATTAAATTAATCATATTAAATTACGGAGTTTTCCATCATTTATGTCTTTGGAAGAACAAAAGAAAATACACTTTTTTATATTAAGAGTATCATTTTGATTAAGACATTAAAATAATTTAAAATTAAATTTTAAAAGGCCAATAAAATCAAATTAAAATACCTTTATTATTCTTTATAATGCAAAGCAAGTCTTGCAATTTTTTGATTTAAAATTAAAGAAAAAAAATTATTGAAGAACTGAATAAATTTCTTGGACTTTTTAAATCAATAAAAAACATATAAGCTGAGAATCGCCGTATTAACTTTTTGATTTTTTCGTCGACTTAGAGCACAAAAGAAAGTTAAATTTTGATTGGAGTAGTATTTTTGGTCAAAAGAATACTTTTCGCTTATAAAAATTTCTAATCCTAATTTTAAACAGCGAATATTATAATAAGTTAATAAGTTTATCAATTTTTATCAGTGAATTTTGCATTACAATTTAAAAAAATAATTTAAAGAAATAAAAACCTATTTAGAATTGTTTTTGCATTGAAACAAATATTCCAAGAATCAATACAAAAGAACTCTGTAAAAGAGTAGGTGCCAAGTATTATTGTTACTATTATTACAAATATTATTGCACTTTATTATAGTATAGGTTCGTGGTTGTATATTACTCTAACTCTGTAGCGTTATTTATTATTATTATTGCTTATGCGCTCCATACATCTCTTTGCAGTTTGCATATTGGCATTGCTGCATATTGCTTCAGTGCTTTTCCTCTCTCAGCTCCGGCTCTCGGTTTCTATCTGTTACGCGCTCACATCCACTACACAATATAATAAGGTAATGGCAATAATAGCGATAATAACGTTATTGTTACATTACACTAGTTTTAAGTACCATTACGAAATGTAAGCTCACAGCTACTTGTTATACACGAATTTAAAGCTATAGAAAATACAAATGGCAAAAAACATTATCTTATAATTTGTTTGTTCTACTTAAAACGTATATATTTTGCCGTTGCAAATTTGTAGGGAAAATAATTACACGTTTAAACAATTTACAAAGAATAAAAAAAAGTTATGCAAACCCAAATGTTGACACAAAAATCAACGCATTAAAAATTTATAGTCGTAATTTTAATTTATAACTGTCCTATAAAATCGCAAACAATTAAAAAAGGTAAAAAAATGCGTTACGAAAATTTTGATTTATGCTACTTAATATTTAATAACATTTAGCTTCGAGCGAAATTTATACATTAACCAATATAAATTCAATAAAAACAACAACAGAAAAGTTTGTAAAACCAAAAGAGATTTGCATACAATACTCTTTCTCTAGAACAAAACTGTTTGTTGCGTACAGAAGTTTTATAATTTATTGTGCTCGAATTTTAATTAAAACCAACCAAAAGCGTAATTTCAATAATTTTATCTATACGCTCTGCAACAGCATTATAAAATTATAATATAAAATGTCTATACCAATAACTGGATTACCAAACCGAATTGGTTGCAACACCTAAAATTAATAGTGCAAACTTAAACAATAATACTCAACTCTACAAGAATTTGCTATTAATTATAAAGTAAAAAGGAGCAGAAAATAAAAACGAAACAAAACTTTCTACTATACATATAAATGAATATTTTTCTTACTGACACACAAAGAAACCAGACAAAACTTTTCCAGAAAATCATTTAAATTATCATCAATGCTTTGTCGTGAAATTTATACCGAATAAAATTTTAATTATACTTGTTTACTCGATAATCAAAAAGAAAGGACAAAAAACTCTACTCAACTCGTTGTACTTTGTTAAAGTATCAGGACACCTTTAGTTTTTTACTTTTGCTGATCTGTTTTTAGGTTTTTAGGTACACTTTATGAAAATAAGCTGATTTTATTACTTTCTTATTAGGTCTCTAAAATCCTTTTAATTTCCTAGTAGAATCAAGTTAGTATCTATTTTAGTTTTCGAGATATTGAATTTAATGGACTTTGATAGAACCCTAAACAACCTATATTTCGCGAATTATAAATATTCTCCTTACTCTTTTGTAGATTCGAAGGCAATTTTACCACTTAAATTGATTTGATTAAAAACTGAAAACAAAAATCCCTAGAGCTTCTTTACGATCGATTTACCTCCATGTTAACACAATTTTGCTATTTAACAATTTATACCTAATTGATGAATTATTAGTTACTAGTGGAGAATTTTGAATTCACAGAGCTGGACACTAAACCAATATAACCAATAAACCAAAGA
>JASKGO010007924.1:0-10498 GCA_030556065.1 Holobus sp. GC000080 | reverse complement strand
GACCGTTAGTAAAGGTGCACAAAATTAGTAAGGACTTCGCTAAGGACATGTTAGTTAGTTAGACAAAATGGTTTATGCAACTCGTTGATGTCGTCGCATTCTTCATTTGCGCAATTCCGTTTCCGACCCAGAGTCCAGATTGGCTTTGGCGATCGTCAGCACTTGGCTTGTCTTGTGAAGTTCCTTGCAGATATTCTTCTCTATTTCGCGCTTCCTCTGATTGGCCTTGTTCAATTTGGACAGCGTATCTTTCAGCACACTGTTCGACATTTGCAACTTCTTTTGCAGTTCCTGATTTTCCTTGCGCAAGTTGTGCGTCGAATGAAGGCATTTTTCATTGCCTGCAAATATAACAAAAAATAAATATTATAAACTGATTATTTTTTTAAATATATATATATAGAATACAAACCGCAAGTATTTTCCCTATGAAGAGGATTCCTATCCAACTCATCGTTCAAATTCTTTGACACTTCCAAAGGAGCCATAAAAGGTCGGACCAGTGGTGCATGCAAAGGCTGCGCGGCTTCCAAACTCGAATACCGCCCTTGGTCACTTTCAATGCCCAAATCGGGCGACGAATTCGATTGGAACCGTTCCAAATCAACACCTAGTTCATCTTCTTTCATTTCTTGTTGCTGCTGCTGATTGCCAACACTTTGTTTCAGTATATTCAACATTTCCTTGCTGAATGCATCGTGCAAATTATGTTTCGAATAAATAGGATTCGGATTATTCGATAGATACAAATCCAAAATCCTTCCATTTGGACTTGTAGGTGCTGATCTGCTAACTCCACCATTACCGTTGTGATTGTTGATAACAATTTTGCTTTGCAATTCAGCAATACGCGCCTCCAGTGTGCTGTTCATAGCTTCTAAACGTGCACGTTCGTTTTCCTTAGCGCTTAGTTGAATTTTGAAGTTTTCCCGCATCGTCTTGAAGTCGGTTTTCAGTTCAGCCACTTGATCAACGAAGATTGTTTCGCGACTAGTGAATTGTTGCAATTGAGCTTCAAGTTCAGCGCGCTGTTCTTCAATTTGCGTCTTCTCTAGAACGGCCTGCGAATGCTCCAAAGTAGCTCTGTCCACTTCATTGCGTAATTCTTGCAGTTTCACGCAGAATTCCCGTTCCATTTGGGCACATTTTTCCTTTAAATGTGTCTCGGATTCGGTCAAAGTTTTCACACGATCTTCAGATAATTTCAGCACTAATTTCACTTCGTCTAGCTCACGGATCATTGCTTGGAGCCGCTCCAGTTCAGCACGTTCCACAAATTGCGTCTCGTAAAGTTTCGCTTGTTTCTCAGCCGCTTCTGTCATTACATTAATTTTATTTTTGCTGGTTTGTTCAATATTGGCTATTTTTGACTTGTACTCCTCGTCCAGGTTCTTAACACGATCTTTGATCTCCCTCTCGGCTTCTTCAACAATTTTGGCTGTATTTTTGGCATGGGTGATTTCTAGATTTATTAGTGTATCAGTCAGGTGGGAAATTTCTTTAGTGGCATCATTAACTTTTTGCTCAGACTGTTTCAATGCTTGCTGCAATTGCATCTTTTCTGCTTCAAGTTCGTTCAGTCTATTTTGAGTGTACTTGATTTTGGTGTCTGTTGAATCCATCAGCATTTCCTTATAACACTCTAAATTTTCCACTTTGCCTTTGTAGAGAATCACTTCGTTTTCCAAAGCGCACTTTCTTTCCTTAGCTTCCTTAAGTTCAGCTCTAACTTCGTCGATTTGAACACGCATCGCTTGGTTTTCCGCCAAAGACGATTCCAGTCTTTCCACTTCTTCCTCACATTTGCTCTCTAACAATTTGCATTGATTGCGCAAACTTGTGCATTCCTTGCTGAGCTCCTGACACCTTTGATCAACATTTTGATATTTCAAGTCTAAAATGCCATACTTTTCCAATAATTCAGTCAAACGAAGTTGCAACTGCTCGTTTGTATTTGACGATCGCATCAATAGATCTTCTTTGGCACGTAGAGCGGCTTCCAGAGAGTGTACCTGATCACTGAGTTGATTTATGATTGCTGTCTTCTTTGATGGAGTTCTAGTGGGTGGGGTTCTGGCTTCCGTAGATTCGCTTGCTTTAGGTGATTTCGGTTTCAAATTTTGGTAGTCTAATCCAATTCTAGCTTTTGAAACCGACCGATCAGGCTCCGACCAAGACTCGCTTTCCGAATCAACGCACTTGTTGCTTTGCGGACTTTGCTGTTTGTGCAATTTAGATCGCAATTGTCCTGCGCTATCATTCGAAGATCCACTCAATGGAACAATTCCCTCTATGAAAGCATTCTGTTCGTCCAATCCAAGCCGTTTGTTTAATTCATGATCGCGAACTTCAATCTCCTTCTTTAAATTACCAATTTCATCGCGCAACACTTCAATGACGCGACTCTGATCCAGTTTATCCTTACCATACAAATGGCTTCGGTAGCTTAACGATGCATTCTCCGTATGATCGCATTCACTATTATCGCAATTTGCCAATTCCATGGAGAGATTTTTGCTGACTGAATCGTTGAGCAAATGAGTAATATTGCTCAACTGTGGCAAACTTAAATCATGATCGATGCTTATATTGTGCGACAGAGTTTTCGACAAGTCTAAACTCTCGTCGACTTTTTCCTTGAGCAATTTGCTTAACTGCTCGGAACCAATGTATCCCAATACATTCTTCTGTCGTAAAAGATAATCTAAAAATAGAGCCAGTTCCTTCAAACGATTTGCTAAAAGTTGGCACAATTCATTCGCGCCACATTGCAATTCTTTGGAGTCTTTGAGTGCCCCTTTCAAAGCACTTGTTTCACTACGTAAAGTCGACAGTTGATTGTTCAGTTCGTCGATTTCTTTTAAAAGATCCTTCTTCTGTTCGCTACATGCGTCCAATTTTTGACGCATTTTTTCCACGTCTTCGGAACAATTATTGTGTTCCATATCGGTCAGCTTTTTGAACACAATCTTCAATTGGTTTTCCTTATTAGTAATTTCCTTGCGCAGTTCTGCAAGTTCGGCATCTTTTTCTTCGTTTTGCTCGACACTGCACAACAGTTTTTCAATCTCGCGATTCTTCTTCCACAGCTCATTATTGAGGACTCCTTGTAAAGCGTGCGTCCGCTTTTCTAATTCCGATTCGAGTCGCTCTATTTCGCGATCCTTTTCTTCGTTTTCCCTGATCCAAAAACTGACCTTTTCGGTGCCCACATCGATTTTCTCCTTACTGTTGCTACTGTTCGAAGCGATATCGTAGGGGTCCAAATTACCACCCCATGTTTCAATTAGATCATTAATCCGCAAATCCTTTGCTTTGATTTCCCCATTGAGTGCTTCCACTGTTTCTTCCATAGCTTTCAATTGATTTATTTTTTTGTCGATTGTTTCCAGTAAGGCCTGAAATTGATATCAATTTTTGTTGCAGAAATAATTATTTTTTTTTTTAACAAGCATTAAAACATTTGTATAAAGAGTTTATAGAAGTTTAATGAAACCGCTACTTTTTAAGTTTTGAAGAAAAGAATAAATATTTAGAGTCTTAGACAAACAATATAAACTCACTTCTTTTTCTTTGAGCCATTCCTCTTGTCTCTTTATTGCAGATTCTTTTTCGTTATCCATAAACAGAAGATTGCCTTGCTCGTCTGTCTTAGTATTCACAACGAATTGCTGTAAATTCAACAAATACAATAACTTGCTAACTGCTACTAGCAGTTGATGACAAAGAAAACCATCGGCAAAATTTGCATGCTCTTTATTCTCAGTTCCAAAAAAGTAATAATAATATAGAAAAGAATAGTATAAATTAATAAACCAACTGATAAAAAAAAAAAAAAAGAATCTACTTAAAAAATTATAAATACAAAAATAAAAAATAAAAACATATTTAAAAAATTAAATAAACTACCGATTGCAAAATTAGTCGCAGTTAATATTATACAATTAGTACTATTATTACACGTTTTGTTAATCATTGCAATTTAACCGAATGAAACAAAAACATACAAATTTTAGCAGATAAGATTTCCGTTTGCCTTTTCATTCATGATTGCCTTTTGCATGCATGCAGTATTAAGCCAACAATATAAAAAAGCGGATTTATTTTTTGCCATGCTGACGTTTCAAATATGATGAAATTAATAAGCCAGTATCCACGACTTGAGACCAAAACTAAAAGGAGAAACAATGCAAAATGGAGGATAACAAAGGAGGGTGAAAGCGTTTTTTAAGCAGCAATCAGCAATCAAGACGAGTGAAATGAAGCGACTAAAATTAGCAGGAAAACAATGTATCACAATGGTTTCAGCGAATCAATGTTACTGACACGTTTCTGGTCCCGTTTCTGGTTTCCTTCACAACCGATACACGAAAACATTTCCAATAATAGACTCTACTGTTTCGTGAAAATTATTGACAACATGCTTGCTACAGCCACCGGGTGGCAAATTAGGATGATCTTTGAATTCTATACTGAAAGTGCAACAACATCATTTTTACGCGCTGTGCGTTTAAAGTTATTCGGGTCGGCGCGGCACCCGAATTTTATTTTTAACTTTTACTATAGCGCCAACTTTCGTCACACCGCTCTCATTCCGAGGAAAAATTCGGGCACGCGAAAATTTCGTCAGTTAGTACGTAATAAAATTTGCAAAGTGCATCCAACCAAAATTGCTAAACCAAACCAAAATAATAAAAAAAAAAAACGTCAATATAAAACAGAAAATCACACCGATCGCTTTTTGGGACTTATTTTTGCCACAACCCGAGCCACCGGTGGTGATCCGTGTGATTTTCTGCTAGGTACCACTACTAATTTACGATTAGCATCTGCGGAAGCAATTGCGTGCTTGTTAAATACCTCAGTGTCAGAAGCAGGTGCAGCCGCCGTCAGATTCAATTCGGAAATACGAGTCTGAAGGGTTCCTCCGCTGCCACTGTTTTTCCTCTCTTGGCCACCAGACTCAATCTTTTTAATACGCTCCCTCAAGTCGGCCAACTGAACGTCTTTCTTTTGCAAGTTCTTCTGCAACTCTTCGATTTCGCTCTCGTTCTTTTTCTTGCCGCCCAGAAGCGTTTGAATAATTTTGCACGCTTTGAGCCGCTCCTTTTCCAACTTCTCTAAGTGGTTCCGGTACATTTGCAATTGGTCCTGCTCTTCTCCGACCATTAACTTGGCGCCATCCTCGTCCCCGGCGCTGCAATTTTGTGAATTCCGTGGTTGTGCGGGCACTTGCTTATGCAATTTGGAATTGGCCGGCGAACGGGTGAGATTGGTGTTATTGGGGACACTGGCGGACGTTGTTAAGGCTTTGGCAGATGGCGGATGGTCTGTAAGCGACGACGCACCTCGCACTGAAAGAGTCGCGCTGCTATCACTAACATTCGCTTTACGTTGCTTGCCAGGACTTCGTCGGTCCGAAGCCGCTTTATTCTTACTACTATTAACCTCATTGACGCTAGTCTCCAGTTTCGACTCGAGATTCGTGATGCGCCCTTTGTACTTCTCAATTGCGCTCTCCAACTCGACGATCTTCGCATTGCGATTCGATATCGCCAGCTTATTCTTCTCGTTCTTCCTGCACTCGTACTCGTACACCGATTGCATCTCCTCCAGCTGCCTACGCATGTCGTCCAAATTGATACGCAGATCCTTACACTCTGTTTCCTTTGCCTCCATCGTCCTCTTGTAGTTCGATGCCATCCTTTCGCTTTTCTCGACTTCATTTTCAAAGGCTTCGAGGCGAACGTGGGCCTCCAATATCAGACGGCACTTGTCTTCCAGTTCCGATGTTACCTCCGCCAACTTTTCTTCTTTTTCGTTCAGGGCTAATTGCAGTTCATCAACATTGACCATCGTAGACCTGGGCGACAGCAGCGAACAAGCTTGTGTGTTTTGTTTTTCATTGCGTAACTGTAATTAACAAAAAAAAAAAAAAAAAAGAAATAGTATATTAAATATCTAATTAGTAAATTAAACAAACAAAAATGGCGAAAATTTAGTACTAACTTGTTCTTCTAAATCAGCAATGCGTTCTTCTAGATTAGCAATGATATTTTGAGAATCGCAATGCATGTTTAAAAAGCCTCCGTCTGACAAATGGTCCAAGTGAGAATGGGACGTTGTGTCTTCCTGCAGAAGATCGCATTTTTGTTGTAACGACTCCATTTGGTTTTGCAGTTCCTGTATTTGTTTGTCTTTTTCCGCGCTGATTTTACGGTGTTCCTCTTCGTCCAAGTCCATTGCTTTCACAGCCTGACAGAGCAGTTCTTGTTTTTCTTGTACTTCCTTTTTCAAGCTTTCCAGTTCAACCTAAAAAAAAAAATACTTTTTCAGTGTTGTTTCAATAACTAATTGATTGATTGATTTAAAATCAAATAATAATGTTTAATTAATAAATAAGCAATTTGTTTGTTGATTTATATTTAATTTTAATTTCTACTTTTCGCATAAACTTTTATTTGCTAAAACAAAGTGCAAACAATTGTCCTTTGCCTAAAAAATATTTTTCTTTCTACTTTTTTTTTTAACGATTTTTAAAACCAATATAAAATGGCCCGATATGTCTAAAAAATTAATTTCTTTAATTAAAATTGATGAAAAAAATACCCAATTTTGTCGCTAAAAAAGCAATTAAAATGAAAAAAAAGACTTGCCATGAGTTCAATATTTTTCTTGATCGCGTCCTCTTGGTCCATTGTAAAATTGGTGCCCATCCGCTCCTCCAAGAAGTAGATGCGCAACTTAAGATTAAAATTCTCCTTGCGAAGAGTGGCGAGTTGCTCCTCGATCTCTTTGACCGACCGTCCCCTAGTGCCCAGAACTGGAGACCGCAAACCCATAGAATCTGAAAATAAAATAACAATCACCAATCACCATAAACACGAACAATTGAACAATCGCATTGCTACATCCGCTTCACAATAATAAAAAAATGCAGATATTGCAAATTTACAACAAACAAAAACTGCCAGTAAAGAAAAAATATAATTGAAGACCTGCAGTTGTAGGATTTTCATCGTCTTCATCTGAAGTAATATGCGATGTCCGTTGCAAATTCGATTCGTTCGACTTTTCAGATACTCCGGCCACCTCATCCGTAAGAAGATTGTCGCTTTTGTCTTCTTGCATATTTAACATCGATTTGATAACATCTTTTATATAGTACTGTGCCATTTTCGTATTAGAATTAAATTTTACAAAAAACCTCTATATTATTTAATAGTATCCAGAAGTTTTCTTAAATATTTCGTATAATTTTAATTTATAATCCATAAAAAACGCATTCGCTTAGAGATTTTTCCACAGTTAATTTGCACTGTATGTTACCACTCCGGTGTTTTTTTTTTTTATTATATATATTTGCGATGTTCTTTACAAATAACTTTAGAAATGGAAAGCAAACGGCAATCGAGGTCTTTACCCGAAATATAAACGGTTAAAAAACAAATAATTAAATCAAAAAAATTAAAAATTGACGACTTCAAAAATTACAGTTTCACTTGACATTATTTTTTTGTTTTGTTTGTTTTTAAATGTAACGAACGTTGCATTAGAAAATCAACTCAATCACTAGTATTGACAACAACAAGGAGTGAACTGAATCGAAATTTTACGCGACGATCTCTAAGGAAAAGACGTTAGGTGTGTCCCGTCAAAGATAAAAAAACAATTTATGGTGAAGGAAACAACAGAGGCACCGGAAATTAAATCGTTATTGTTCCGAGATCAATTATCATATTAGAAGTACTTCCATAAGCATTTTAAAAAGAGAAAAATTAATGGCTTGGAAAATTTGTAAACCATCCTTTTTTTTTTTTTTTTTAACTTTATGTGTATATTTTATTATATTCAGCAATCTACAGGGTGATTTGGCCATTTCAGAAATCAATTCAGCAGTCACTAGTCGTGAAGATTCTGTATTAAGTGCTGCCGTCGTAAAAAAATTTAAATCAATAAAAATAATAAATTTTATGTTTTAACATTGTGTTGTGTTTTGAAATAATAAAAAAATATTTAATCAATTTCCCCGTATGACTTGATTTATCAGTTTAGTTCAATTATCTAAATAAGTTATTAAAGAAACTCGTAATTACTCATCGTTGATATTTGATAATTACATGTTTTCGTGTGATTACTTTATTGACAGTTTGTTACATAACCAAATTTTTAATTACAATTTTATTTCAACACTTCGTAATTATATGGCACGTCCCTTTTCATTTCTTCACTTCCCAACCAATTTTTATTTAAAAAAAAATTGCGCATTTACATACATGACACATAATTTCGGATCGATTACTTATAATTTTACACCACTTCCGGTTCAATCGGAAATGACCCCAAGTTTTAATTTTTAAATGAATGCCCATTGTTTTAATGAATTAAAACAGTTGAGAATGCAACAATAACGACGTTTTTACCATACAGTTAACACTGATTTCCGCAAAAATTTGTTATGTGGGTACGGGGCTAATGCAGAAAGTGGATGGAAGCGAAGACCGATATGGTGCCCGTACAGGAAAAGAATTTGTTGGTTGTGTAACTGCGTTGGTCAGAGGGTGCTTCGCGTTATTTCACCGACACCGATTGCAATCACTTGAATCTCTAATCGGTGATCTCTAATCTGTCCTTCGACAATACGTTTTGATGAAACCAAAGAACTATTATTACGAAACCTAACACATAAATGCTCGGACACCCTATTTAAATATTTCGATTTTACCTTTTTAGATTAAAAAACCTGTTGAACTAAAAAAGGCATACAAATTATTCAACTAATTCTTGAAAAGAAAGTTAAATTACGTTATAAATATTGGCGCTAAAGAAGGAACCGTTTAAAAACCAGCAAATATCATTGACACATTTACTTTACAAGTTCGGACTTCGGACATTGTGATTTTATTCAAAAATATTGTTTGCAATGCTTAAAATCTATACATTTGAATATCTAATTGGTTTTCTGTTGCTTATGTCAAGTTTTTAAATTAATTTTGATTAGTAGAAATTACTCGCGGTGATGCCACTTACAAGAAAGTGCGCGAATTGATATTCTAGGGCTAGGGTTACCTGGTTACATTATAAAAAACTTTAAAGAAACAGACTCTTTTGATTTAAAAGTGTCCCCTCGTATGCAGCGCACCCTCGTAAATACATACAAGGCCAACAGAAGGAGTAGTTTACGAGATATAATACCACAGTGGAATTCCGAAACCTACGACAACCATTCTTGAGAAACCTGCAGAATGCAGATGATGGATACATAAGTCCTGGGTTACAATTTTACAAAGAACCAACAAATATAGGTGAATCAATGACGCATTTTTGATCACTTTGGCAAAGGAAAACCGTTTATAACAGCGAAACAAGGAATGGCTCGCTTGTCTTGGGCAAAGCAAAATGACTTTGGAGGATTGAAAAAAGTCATTTTCAGTGAGTCGCGATTTGATGTTAGTGTGAGATATGAAAGACGCTTAATTCATAAAAAATGTTTACATTAGAAGATTGCTATGTTCGCTTTTGTGGTGTTATTTTTTTCATTTTTAACATTTTTATAAAAATATTGAATAGTTTCGTTTAATAGGTAAGTGTCGAACTTTTATGTATTAGGGCTCGTATAGCGTACACGGTATAACCGGAAGTAAATGGTCACATGTTGAAAATATTTTAGGAAAGTGGGGCTTAATTATGAGAGCAAGAAGAAAGAAAAAAAATCTATGTGAAATAGTTTTCCCAAAATAGTTAGCCGGACAATTAAAAGACTGTACAGTGTAAGCTATAGGAATTGTTCTTTATATGAAACAATCGATGGTTGCGAGGCCAATTATAATTTCCTTATTTTCCGCGATGAACATGAGAGAAAATTTCAAGGACTATAAAATAACTTAGAATGTATACTATTCCATTAAAAAACAAAAAATATTACTTTGTATTATAACTTTTTTTAATCGAACACCCTGTATAACCTTTAATAATACTAAATTGCAGTCTTAATACATATTGATATGACAGTGGAGAAAAAATTAAATTATATTGAATAGTTTAGGCGCAATTTAACTGACGCGTACTAATGGCCCACCCTAGAGTATTAATCATTATTAAAACATTTACTGTCATAGGATTTTCCGCAAAACTATTGAACTTCTTTATGTAGTACGAATCGAGACAACATTTATTGGAGTGGCGGATCCAGGGAGGGGGGGGGGCTACTTTCCGATCTATACTGGGTGTCCCAGCGAAAACTATCCACCCAGAATAACATGAAAACTACTCATTTTCAGAAAAATCCCTGAGACACGTCAATTTTTGTTGTTAGGGGGACATCATTTGGAATATTTCGTTATGACGTAACAGTCACCCCCTGCCCCCCACGGCCCCCAACTTCAAAATTTTAAATGGCATGTGGGGTCGAGTGACACCTCATTTTAAAGAGAATATTTTTTTCAATATTATAGTGAAAACCGCATTTAAATCGATTCAATAGTTTTGTTGTAATTAA
>JASKGO010007923.1:0-54047 GCA_030556065.1 Holobus sp. GC000080 | reverse complement strand
TAAGTGCCCTGATAAAGAGGTAATTTTGACTTTGCAGTCATTACAGGAACTCGTATTTATAGGTGACACGCAAGAGCTTTTTACAACTAAAATTGCTGTTAATATATTAATATTATATGCTATTATTTTAGTATTCTGTAATGACTTTTTTTTTGAATTATATAGATTAAAACATCAACGAGTTTTTTATTTATTTCTAAATGTTACAATATTGGTAATTAAAGTACTTCTAAAAGGTATTTTAAGCCTCTTAAATAACTTCCAAATGTTATTTTAGTAATTGTAATTGCAAGTACTTAGTGACAAATATTATTTAATATTTATAATTCATACGAGTAGTATAAGCCTAAAACAGTAATTAAAAAGTTCCAAAAACTGTTTCTAAAATTAAAGTTATTTGTTTGTTGGAATAATCCATTTTAATTCCTTCATTTACTGCACTTCTTCGTCCTTAATTAAATAACCGTTAATTAATAAAGGCATTGTTTATAATATAGAAAATAAAATTTTCAACAAAATGAACCTTTTTTTCCTTAATTTTAGAAGGAATTTTTTAACAGTTGTTTTGTGAATCTTTCAAGATTTAATTCTTTCTCTGCTTATTTTCTACATAAAAAACCTAATTATTCACAACTTTATTTAATAAATTACAAGTTTAAGAATCACTAAAGTCATTTTTTAGACAGTATAAATGTTTATTATTGTTTAAATTTGTTAAAATTGCCAAAAAAACGTAGAAAAACAATTTTTTTAGCTTGTTAATAAATTATTCACATTTACCTGTGTTTTAATTTTTCTGAATTTAAATATTTGATGGGAAATTAAAAATTTACTATCCCTATGTATTGTTCCTGTTAATATATGAATATAAAATATTCCTCATACCACATTTTTTGCGTATAATTAATCATTACAGTGAAAAGTAAAATATTATTAAAGCCTAGTTTTATTTTTACATATAGTTCATTAAACAGAAACTCAGTGACAGTAGTAACAGTAATCACTTATGTTTTAAATTAGTATAATAGTAATAATCTCGAAGCTCGACATCGGCCGAGTCCAGCTCATCAAAATCTTCGATCCTTTTCAAAATTAAATGTTTCGAAGCGGGGAAAAAGTTCAAAAGCGGCAAAACCGATTTCTTATTCAAATAGACCACCAATGCGAATTCGCTAACAACTTTGTAGGTCCTATAATGGCCCACATTTGGCAAAATCAATTGCTTGAATCCGAACGAATCTCCAGCCGTAAATTTACTATCAGCAACATCGTAATAAGCATTATCCTCAACGAGTCCTTCCACTGTCCCTTCATGTATAAAGTATAAACATCCATCGATGTCGTTCTTGAAAGTAATGTAGTCGCCTTGAAAGAAGTTCCAACTCCTAAAAGTCGCAGCAATTTGTCTCAGCAAGTCCACGTGACATTGGCCCAGGATCGGATGCTTCCTCAAATGGAATCCGAACAAACAGTTCAAAAGTCCTTCGCGCAAATAGTACGGAGCTTCCGCTATGAATTCCGGAAATTGAACCACCAAATTTTTCTCGGCCATGCTGCGGAAATTCTTTTGTATTCTAGCGATAAGAGCTACTGAAATGTCCATTTTCTTCAGTCTCAGCTTTAGGTTATTCCAATAGGTAACCAGTCCCACGTCTTCAAACGTCAAAACTTGGTAGGTAGAAACGCATTCAGCCATTACGAAGATTGTGACAAATCTAATTATCATAACGATGATTGGAAAAATTATGACAAAGTCTACACGGATGCTAAGGAGGTCAGGTTCTTCATCATACGGCTGGAATAGCTTCATTGAAATGAAGTAACTGAAAGCTATGACCATATCAAAATATCTTTTGGAAATGGATCCAACGTTCTGCTGGTCGAAAATGTAATGCGACATGAAAATGACAGAAATTTGCTGTAAAGTGAATGTGACCAGCAAAATATAAAAAATTTGAAAAAGGGTGACGTTGACATTGAGCCGGTTTCGTATTGAGTTCACGTATTGATAGACTGGAATTATCTTGAGCAATCTATTGGCTCGCGAAATTGACCAGATGATAGTACTCGCATTGGAATCAAAATTCATCGTTATCAATTCGAATGGGAAATTAATCATGACATCAAAAGCAAATCCGGATGCTCTTCGTATATAACGCCAGACAATATGCTTTCTTCTCATAACCACAATTCCCATAGCGTTTTCGTATGAAGTGAAGAATTCCATGTAGATTTTAATCCAGTATATTGTATCCATAATATAAGCCGAAACAACAACTGCTGTCTTTGCTTCGATAAGGAAGAACGAACCTATTTGAGTGCTCTCAAATACGAAAGCCAGCAAACAGTAGACAACAAAGAAACGTGTTCGTATAGGATTCGGCTTCAAAATCGGCATCAGCCTCAAACATTTTCTCAGCCGTCTTCGAAATCTAGTCAGTTCATTTATCTTTGTGATTCTTGTGTACGACTTTCGCTTTTGGGGTGGCTTCAAACAGGGAATATAGTCAACGTTGGTCACTTTCAAAAGGTACATGTAATAATCGTAAAAGCGTGGATACTTGCTTAGAATATCATGGAATGCAATACTGTTAATTATCAAAAATTCGCAATGAGTTTGAGCGACATAATTCAATGTTGCTCGATGCCGTTCCACTCGGTCCAAACAGCCGAAGATACTTCCAATGTACAGTGTACTCAAGCAAGTGTTATCAGGAGCTGCCACTTGTACAGTGCCCTTGTAAAGTATGAAGATATCGCTTTGAACGTCGTTTACCCTCAGTGGTATTCCTGTGATTAATATCGCTTCGCGTCTCATTTTTTCCGATGAGAGGATTGCCTTCAAAACGGCCGTGGGGAATCCGTAAAATAAAATGGTATTCTCCAGAGTGCTCGCATAATAAAAACACATTGTTTCTTCATAAGAAGTCTTACTGAATGTCTTCAACGTTTTCGTCAATACTTTCCCTTGCCTTATATTCCACTCATGTTCATAATGTTTGATTATTTCCCGCTTCATATTCGGATCAATTCTTTTTATGGACATATATCGCACCATTCGCTTCATCTTAATTTGGAACAGAGTCAAGTAGATATTTCTCGATAAAGTATTGGCAGTCGTTATACTAATTTGCACAATCATCAATATAAATCCTACATTAGTGATGATAAAATATCGCCATAAATATTCTTTGGTAGATGTCCTTTCGTGAGCTCCTATGCAAAAGAATTTTATGATCCCGAAGCGAAAATTGTCTCCATAATAAATCCAATAATGCGAAACGGCTAAGCCACAAATATCCACCATGGCCCCATTTTGAAAAGTGACATCACATGGATGGGTCAGAAGCATAACGGTAAAAATGTGATTGAGCAATGCATATGCCAAGAAGAAATAAATCGTTGTTGTAATATGGTGATACTTCATATAATGTCCATTGATGTATTGTTTCAAACCTATTGCACGATATAGTAGGATCAATTTGTTGAATCTCAAACAGCTCAATAATTGTATATTCAATTTCGTGAAGAATGGTAAAGCTATCACTTCCATTGGAAAGCTGCCTAGTAAATCTACCAGGAAACTGGTCTTCCAATAGTTTATAGCTGTATGCCAAGGATGTTGAACTTCAATATTCTTTCCGTTGTAATAAATCACGTGGTGTCTTAAATATATATTGAGCAATAGTACCAAATCGAAGAGTCTCCATACATAAAAGCTCCAATTGGTACCATCTGCATTTATAGTTATTGGAATAGTTCCGAGAAAGCAGTAAATGTAAACGCAAATAACGTACACAGCTTCCCAGCAAACCCAGAATCTTCCACACGTCATTATGGTACTTCCCAATAAAATATACTTGGCCCAAACAAACTTTCCAAAGCCGCTTATGTATTCCGTCTTGCGCATGTTAAAGTATCTGCAAGATTCACTAAGGTTCATTGCACAAAAGGCGTAGGCTTCATTATAAGTCAATTTCTGTAAGGCATCTACTTTAACAGTGTCTTGTAAGGCTGCATAGATCTCTGTATGCTTGTCAAATTTGAAAAATTTCTGATACAAGTTATCGTAGGGCAGACACAAAAATTTGCAGTCGGTCAACGTCATAACATTATTAACAGCATTGATTCCGCAGAAGGCTTCCAAAACTAGAATAGCTTGTCCCGGTTCCAAAATTTGAATGATACTTAAGTTCTCCCTTACATAGCCGCATTGTCCGTTTAAGATTACATAAATATCCTTAATGATGCTTCCGGCAACCACGATCAGTTCGTCTTTGGGAATATAAACAATGTTTCCAATTTCGGAGATATCAGCTAATACATTCTTGGGCAGCAATTGAAAAATTCCTTCTTGTTTATAAATATGCTCCAACATCATCAATCTTTTAATTTTAAATAGATTCATCCCGATAATCTCCCGCATTATATTTGGACTAATTAACAATTCACCACTGCCGAAATCGTAGTGGAAGTGCATGTATCTGGTGAACTTCCTTTTAGCCGGTTCGGCGAAATTATACAACGTAAACATTTGTTTAAAGTCATCAATGATCATTTCATATCTGACATGTTTTCTTCTACGTAAACATAAAGATCCTATGGTGAAGCTAAGTGCGTAAACATAAACGTATAAATTAATCCATTGCACGAAGATTAGCGGAACTAAATTTGTTTCCAGTGAAACCGTTAATATTGAATCGGAAGTGGAGAAGAAGAACTGCGATACAACGCCTATTTTGAAAATGAAAAGATCCTCGATGTCCAATTTATTTAACAATTTGAAATATCCAAAATGATTGAAGGTAGCATAAACGACCATAGTTAGAAGTATTATTACATAGCTCATTTTGTAAACTTCAAACATTAGAAAATGGGTCAATTTGAAGGCCAACGTTTCGCAAAGATAGTTATTTAGTTTGTAGAGTTTTAAAAGGCGATTAATTCCAAGTATACGATATTCAAAATGATCGAGAGGTCCTTGCATGAAATGCATTATCATATCCAAAGGGAAGGCACTGAAAAAGTCTGCCCAAAAACCAATTGATGCAAATCTCATCAAATACATTTTCTCTATGCTGACTATTATTAAATCATGTTCTTCCATTGCTATAAAAGCGTACGACATAAAATCCACGATCCAAAAGAATTGAATTACTATTATGAAATAGTCGTAGGTGTTGGTAAATAAGGGGTCATCAAATGTAATACCCAGGGTAAAATATATACTGTGTACCAACACCCACAAGTAGATAAACGAATTCCAAAGTTCAACCAAACTTGAATGTGGACTTAATTTGAAGGCAAAACCTCCAACCAAAACGTGACTTTTTAAAGAGCGGGCCTTCTCTGGATCCAAATTATAAAGGGTTAGGTACTTTGCATTGAAGACTGTTCTTTTAAAAGTATAGCGATTACGATATTCCATGGGGCTGTTCATGTTTTCCAATTGTGCCTGCTTTTGGAAGCGTTCTTTAAAAATATACTTGCGGATTACGTGTTTGATGTATCTTTTTTGGGAGTTGTGAAGAGAAAAATTATTTTTTTCATATTTATAATGGTTTTTTTTTAGTTACCTCATTGATAAATGTGACTTGTTCCTGGTTACAAAACCTTGTTCACATTGTCTGCGGCTCATGAAGCTGTATCTTTTTGCTTCAACTATTCGATTAAACACTTTTTTGCGCAATCTATTGTAGACTTCTGGATACATGTTTCTAGCTTGAAGCAACGCGTATCGACTTAACACAAGAAATTCGCAACTCTCTTTGCAATAAATTGAACTGATTGTTGGTGTGCTCAAAAATAATTGTAACTCTCCAAGGATAGTTCCAGCTAATGTTAAAAAAAAGATTAGTTATTCAAATTTTATTAATTAAAATAATAATTTAAAATTTAATTAAAGAAAAAAACAAGTAAATAAATAAAACATCTAATACCTGATAAAGAAATTGAGGCAACGCCCAAATTAACTTCTGGCTTCAAAGTGATAATTCCACTAATTAAGTAAATCATAGACGAGCGAAATTCCAGTTTGTCATACAAACTTTCCCCTTTCATGCAGAATTTAAATTTGGTATCTTGAGCCAATCGTCTTAAGAAAGCAACATCTTCATCTCGGAACAAAACAGAATGCTTATACATATTCCAACACTGGTCAAAATTGATTTCTCTAATCATAACATCGGTCATTTTAGCTACTTGAAAATCTTGTAAGTTATCTAAACGGAGTTGATGAAGACGAAGTCGCCAATACTTCCAATTAGCAGTTAATGAAGTTGTTACTTGTTTCACCATTGCTTCATCTTTAAAGGTCCACTTTTGAGCCCTCAAAACTTTCAAATCGTCCATTCTCTTCAAAATGATATTTACAACAACGGCATAGTCCCATTTGGGAGCGTGGCTTTGCACAAAAAGGCAAACGGTTTTCGGAATGAGGAAACAAGTACCACAGAGGACCACTAGTTGAAATATTCCGTCGAATAACAAGGTGCGAACCAAAGGTCTTCCCCGGAACACCATCGCTGATATTCCAAATTGCCCGCTTAGTATAGCGAGAGAAATATCAAAGTCTTTAAATAGTAAATCAGCACAGAATGTTCGCGTTTCTTCATCATTGCGATCTAGTGTCGTGCAACTACAAAATTAATGTTTAATTAAATTAATTAAATTAAATTAAAATTATGTTAATGTTGCATATTAATTACCCGTATAAGATTCGAAAGCAAGCACATAAGAAACATAAGATGATTCCGGAAACGATATATTGAAATAATATAAAATTGGGTGAAGAAGTTCTTAAATTAATTTCCCAATGGCCAACATATCTTAGCACTCGAAGAGTATATCTGAAGCGAAAGAAATGTAAATAGAACCAACTGCGTCCACCGCTGTTAGCATAAATAAATTCCAAAGGAATTAAACTGATAAATTCGATAATTATCAAAATGACTCGTCGATTGGGAACTTTTTTTAAGATTTTGCGAGCCACGGAGATCATTAAGTCAACGAAAAATATACAGTCAAAGCAAAAAATCAAATCTGGAAAGCAACAATTTATTTAATTTACTTCGGTGAAAGGAATAAAAATTCTTCTGTACCTTTTCCAGAACCAATTTCAAAGTGATCATGACACACACCATCACCTTCCAATAAATAGAACGTTGTAAAATCTATAACTATAGAAGAAACGGCAAATAAAGTGCCAATCATAACGGCCACTTGTACGCTTTTAGATAATGGTAGCTCCAATAAGTGTCCCAATCCTTTCGATTGGGCATTTGCTGCCAGAAGCAGCTTGCGGTCTTCGTCGTAGACCACTTTGAGGTGTTGCGGTGAATCGCTGATGTGGTGTTTGCTTCTTATAAGCTTGGGCATTTTTCAGTTTCTTTTCTTTGAAAATTATTTGGCAAAGACCACGCAAAGACAGTTCTAATTACAAGTGGTTTTTGTTGTTGATGTTGTTGTTGTATTTCTTTTGTTCATTTTCAAACGGTTGAAACAGATTTGATCATTTTTTTTTCCAATTTTTTTATTTATTTTTTTGACTTTGATTGCTTCTGACATTTTTGGATCTTTAATTTAATATCAAATAATTTAGATCCTCGATATAATTTGGGAGATTAAAATGGAGATGCCTTCCTTCAATATTACACTAACTTTACCTAAAGTTAAGAAAATATCTTGGCAAGAAGAAGATATTAATTTAGTGAAGGGTCTACTCAATGATTGGGGTAAATCTAATGAATAAAATTAAGCAAAAACAAACATACGGTATTTTTAGTACCTAATGCAAAACCCTCCGCCGCATTAGAAAAATTAAATGCTGAAAAACTAGAAAAACATAAAAAGTGCGAGGAAGAAATGAATTTTGCCATTGATAGGGTCAACCAAGATATTGAAACCAAAATGAGGCAAGAAAGTACACAAGTCAAAAAAGCCATTGAGGATATAGAATTGGAAGCTCGTAATATTATTAGCAGCATTACATTCAATTTCAAAACACATGTAATTTTTTTATATCACATTATAAATTTGAATTTCAAAACATTCTCAAAATTCTCTTTAAGATTCCCACTGGTGACTTAAACTACAGAAAGAAATCTTTAGAAGAAATTTTTTCACTTTATAGAAATGCCTGTGCGAAGATTGAATGTTTAGGAAGTACTTTGTCTAATTTAGAACACGAGAGAAGTTACATATTTTCGAAAATATTGAAAATAACATTTGCCGAAATGCTTCAAACAGCTTACAAGTTACCATTCGAGCTGCAAGAAAAATTTGAACAAAGAGTGCTGAATATAAACCAAATAACTTTAAACAATTTCCGATGCTATAACGATTTGTGTACCACACTGAAACTGAAAATGGAGAATAATAAAAGATTGTGGTTTGAGGAAGTTGATGATCAGGTTGAGTTGTATGAACAACAATTGGACGGTTCGTGCAAGTAAGAAAACTAAATCAAAGAGACATAAACAAAATGCATTTTATTTTGTTATCTGGTTTTAAATATTTTAATTTTAGAGATAATTTAGAATATGGAAAAGTGCCAGTTAAACATATTTTAGATGTTGATGAGTTTGCTATGACTGTTGCAGAGAAAATTTTACAATACGGTAATGAAATAAAAATTAATATTTTTAATGTTTGATTGAAAATTATTGAAGATTCGGAATTCCAAGCTGCTAAAAAAATTGTGAAAGACGTAGTGGAAAATATTTTTTATGAAGACTACGACTATCTTCAATATTTAACAGTTGATTTCCACGGAAAACCTTCAAAAGATTTGGACACAATTTATGAAGAAATCCGAACTTCTTTACTAGCTAGACAAGATGAATGCGAACTTAACGAATTTGTAACTGAAGAAATTGCAGTAATAAAATTTCAAAAAAAAAAAATTATGAATTTCTAGAATACTTTTTTAGCAAAATTGGAAGGATTTCGTGAATGAGCTAGGAGAGAATGTTGAAAAATGTAAAAAGATTACAATGAATGCCGTTTTCTTATGGCACAATCATTTGTCGCGAGTTTTCGAGGTAAGGAACGTTTTCAGTATGGACTTTTATGATTTCCTGAAGAAAAGTTTAGATTCGGAAGATGTAAGTTGATAAATATCAACAATTTTATTATGTTTCTTTTTTCTTCAAAAAAAAAATTATTATTAGAATTTGTTTATGGAATTACATATAAATGTTGATCAATTGAGAATGTCAGGCACTGAAGATGACCTAAAATTGGCTATGGGCCAATGTAAAAAATGCGTTGACTCCATTGGAAAATTGTACGTGTTGCAATAAAATTTAATGATTTAATTATCTAAAAAAAAAAACAGAAGAAAAAAATAAAGAGAAACTAAAAATGAAAACTGTTTTAGAATGTTTAAAAACCATGAAAAGAAGCTGCATCTTTTCGATAAATATCGCGAATTTATGAAAAATGAAGCTGACGTTCTAACATTAGAAATGCAATATTTTCTAAACAACCGACAGTTTAAAGACGATTTCGATCCACCTTCCTTTAGAGATTCCCAAAACCTCGTACTGGAAACAATCTCTTCGGATTCCTCCAAACCGATCATAATGACAGAATATAAAGCTGATATTAAAGCATTGCATAATTGGATTTACGGGTAATATTTATTTTATATTTCTTAATAGAAAAATATTTAAAAAAAAATATTTATAAAGAATGAAAATTCATATGGAGGAAACTAAAAATTCCGCTGACAATATATTGGTGCAAAGGGTGGAACACTGGATTGAATCGCAAATGGCTATCCTCACAAGGGAAATTCAATTTAAACAGGACTTGCACGGACTTCTCTTAGATCGCATCTTTCATAATGTCTATCGCATTCGATTAGCTGAAATTATTTGGCATAAAGTTCGTTTAGCAGAACATGAAAATGTAACGTATAATTAAAACTACTTTTTATTAAATTTATCTTTTGGAAAAATATTAAAGGGTATTAAAGAAGAATGCAAAAAAATCACAAATAGCTTCAAAAACGGAACCCATAAATTGAATAATCTGCTATATTTGCATGAACAAGAACTAGAAACGTTAAAGAAACGAATGCAAAGCTCCAAAAGCAGTTACTTAACTGACATTATCAATAAACAAACTCAGGCATTAGAAATTAAGTTTAATGAAACTTTAATTCAAATTACAGATGGAAATAATTCCGAACTCAAAAGAAAATTCGATGAACTTGAAGGTTTAAATTTGAAGTACTTAAAATATATCAAGTAAATATTTTTCATATTTTCTTCTAAAAAAAATTAACTATTAAATTAATTCTATAAAAAAAAAATGTAGATTGCTTAATGAAAATGGGAAATATGAAGCAACTGAATTAAAACAATTCAAAAAGATGGTAGCAAAAGCAAGCAAAGACTTAAAGAAAGAATTCCAAGAAAACTCAAAAAAATTTGAAGTTGAATTGAAATCCACAGCAGTAGAATTCCAAAGAAGCTGCCATGATTTAATTACACAGTAAGTAAACCAATCAAATTTACCAATTTCATGAATACAATTTTTTTTTAAATAAAAATTAGGAGTTTAAAAATGGAAACCGATTATAAATTCGAGGAATTTATTGAATTTGAATCAAATTCCACACAGGAAAAAATCAAAGAACTCACTAAGGATTTACTAGGAAAACAGAAATTTCTTTCGACAGCTGTAAACAGACTTGTGTATTTAGGAGATCTTTATTTGGGAAATATTGAATATTTAGATGATTTCACTGAAAATTGCGAATTTATCGAAGGGCTTTTCAAGGCAATTCGAAAGATTATTCTGCAACCTACAATAACGAAACTTAATTCCGCCTTGTTTAAAAACAATTTAAATGAAAGAGTTTCAATAAGCAATGGAGAAAATTTACGGCTTCATTTAAAAAACATGGCTGCAGAAATTGCAGAAATTGCAGAAATCAAAGAAGATGCTAATTTGGTGCAATTTAATATGATCCTTTTTAAGGATGTGAAACCAGGCGATGATTATATGAGTCAAATAATTAAACTGCTCTGCGATTCATTGGAAAAGATACAAATAAATGCTAAAGTGACTTTTTTTTTAAAACATTAAAAAGTAAAAATTATTTAAATATCATTTTAGAGTCATTTTTTTAAAATGGATAAGGAATCAGAAGCATTTAATAAACTACTATCTTTTATGGTTGATAAATTAGCTACATATTTGTATTATCAACTTCAATGCGAAGAAATTGCGTTGGAAGTTTCTATAAGTAAGAGTAATTTAACTTTATTTATTTTTTTGTTAATAAAATATTTGCAGAATGTGTTTTTATTGCTGATGACTTTGCAAATTATGTTTTCAATTATTATTCGAAATGTCTGAACAAATTCAAAGAAGACAAACTGCAATTTTTGCACTGCCAATGTAAAGCTTCCAGGAGGAAATTAAAGAAACGTAGAGATTTTCTAGAAGGAAAAATCATTTCTCTGCGTCAGCAATTGAAACCATTACACGGTTTCCCCAAAAATCGAAACATGTTAAATGATCTTTGTGACCAAATGGACGAGCTTCAAGATGAGTCCACTATGCATCAACAAGAAATGGACGATCTTTACAATCATTACGAACAGTTGATTGAAAATAATCTAAATACTTTCATAGAGCAAGTCTTGAAAATTGAAGATCGCCTTAAAACTTGCATTCAAAGATGCACAGAATTATTGGCTACAGATGAAGTGTTGATTGAACAAATCAATGAAAAACTTAATTATCTATTGTACTTGATGACAAACGAAGCTTTAGTCGAAAATTCATTAGAATTTTATTCGGAAATATGTTTGTTTTCTCATGAGACAATTTATTTGATAATTTTTATGCAATTTTTCAGTGAATGCTTTCACCAATAAAATCAACAAATTAAAAGTTGGTTTAAAGATGGCTTCGAAAACATTTTCTTCGATCATTCAGAAGGATTTTTCTGCCATCAAAGATATAAAAAGCCAGTATAGTAGTGATTCTTCTGATGCGGATAGTAAAAAAAGTTGGAATACTTTTAATAGTTCCGAAATTTTTGATGTAAGTAATTAACATTTCTAATTTTTATTAAATTAAATGAGTTTTTTTTCTTTTAGGGGTTTAGAGATGCACAAGAAAAATGTTTGAGTGCTATTAAAAATAATAAAGAAGTTCTAGATATGTTTTCCGAACATGGAAAACTTTGGAAAAACGATGTGGAAAAAGTTTTGTCTTTGTATACTGTAAAATATCCCATCAAATAATAATTAATCATTTAAATTATTTATTTATAACAATAATTTAAATTGATATTGCTTAAATTATACAACAATTATTTAAAATATAGATTTTTTTTTGTTTGTATTTTTTCAATGACAAAAAATTATTGGGAAAATTTTCTGCGCACGTTATTTGCTTCACTTAAAATTAATATTTTTCAGTATACTGATAATAAGTTATTTATTAACCCATTAACATATATTTTGCTGTGGGATAACTTGAAAGCATTAATTATGTCAGCGATTTAGTAGTGTAAAAATCGTTTAGAATAAATCTAAAGTTAAAAATATCAAAGTATTAAAATGTCATCTTTGGTTTGCTGCTTTTTATGCAGATTTTTTGTCTTCCTGATGATTTCATCAGCTGATTTAGTATCTTCAGAGAAGAACCAATTTTGTAAGTATTTTAGACTTTCATTTTTATTGTTATTTTTTACTTTAAAAAATATTTTTGTATAATTAAAACTTACTGTTTTCTCATTTTTTTGTAATTTTTCATTAAAAGCTTAATCGGTTTATCAAATAAGACTTTTGACCTTTTTAGAATAGAAAGTAATATTTCCTGTTAAAATATATTATAATAATTAATTAATAAATTTCCTAATTGTTAAAAAAAAATTCAATTACAGATTCATTAAAAGCTTTGTGCAAAGAAGATTCAAATTCTGATTATTATGTACCAGTTATGGAAGCAATCGATGGAGCTGTTTTAGAAGCACGAAATGAACAGAATCTGGATTGCATAATGACATTCCATACGCACTCAATTCTTCAGCGATTTATGATCCATTTTGATTTTCTTCAACTTGATTGCACTGATCATATTTATATTTATGATGGAGCTCACGCTTTTGGAAAATACAAAGTATAAATTTCATTTCTTTTTTCTCCTTAGTTCTTTTTTCAACTATTTTATTTATTTTTAAATTAAAGTGATATATTTCATTGTAGAAAGATATTTCGTGTAAAACTAATCAGGAAGATATTGAAAGGATCATCACCAATACCAATTATGTCACTTTAAAATACGTCACTGAAGCTGGAATTAAGAACTCCAATGGTTTCAAATTAATTTTAACAGCAATGAAAACACCAAGTTTGAATTATTACCACTTTTTAACCAAAATGTTATTTATTAATTAATTATATTAATTGCAGAGTTGCATTGTGCGGATTTCCGGTGCAAATTAAGTAAACTTTGTATTTCCAACGATTTGCTTTGCGATGGCGTCAATCATTGCATCGATGGATCGGATGAAGAGCCCTATAGTCTTTGTAAAAGTAACTTAATTTTTTATTCTAATTTGGAATTATTAATTAATTACCACAATTAATTTCTTGTTTTGTAGATAAAAAAACAACTCAGGATTCAATATTTTTACAATTGAAGAAAACTTTTGCATTTCTTTCAAAAGTTTGCAAACTTTTATCACCATTTTGAAATAAAAAAAGGTAACGTTTGTACTACTCATTTTTTGCTTACTGATTTAGTAATGTTTGTTTAATTAAAAATCTCGATTACGACCATAAAACTTCAAAATTTATTGCATAATTTAACGCTTAAAAAAGAACAAATAAAAAGCAATTTATATTGCAATCAGCAATTATTTTATAATCAGACTTTTTCGTTTTTATTGAATTGTATGGTTTCAACAACAGCCAAGAGCTACCAAGAGTAAAAAACTAAATTGAAATGTCCCCTTTAGGCATAAGGTTACGAACCGTTTTCCTTGATCGCAAAGTCTTAAGGTCACCCAAGAAAAACTCTTAAGTCCAATTAATTTGAATTCAATCATTAAGCAGAAATATGACGCGACTGGGGGCTGGTGGGAGAGCCAAAGCGTATACGGCAAAAGCGAAGCAATGGTAACTTTTGAGGAAAGGTAAACGCGTGTGAGCAAGTTTCGTGGTCAAGTTCAAAACTACCTGACTAACAGTAGTTAAGTCACAACATTGCTTTTTAAGTCAGTTTAGAATCGTTCGCTGAGTAAGACGTATATAGTAAGTTGGCAAGTATGTGCAGTGTGCGCCGATGTACCTTGTAATCAATGGAAGTAATTGCTTGAATGCGACCGATATGGATAAGAAAGTGGAGAATTTCTCGATATTTTTCGCGACGGAATTTTCCGAAATCAGCGATCCGGAATACGAACAGTTCCTTGCGGATGTGTGGATCGGCATCGTCCTCACGCTCATGGTCTTAAGCTGCGTCTGTTGCATGTGCTCCTGCTTGCTGTACCACAAGTTCCAACAGTGGAAACGGCACGGTAAATACGAATATTCTATTTGGACCTTCTTGGAATTCCTTTAAATCTGTTTATGGGTAATCAGTTATAGAGACCCGTCAGAGGGCCGAAGTGGAAGGCGGCGATTACCCTGAAGCCGACACTTTGCCCAGCTACACCATAGCTTCAGGGTTGCCCACATACGAAGAGGCCTTGGAGCAGTTGCGAAAGATCAAGGAGTCGGCACGCAACAATGGTTCGGTAAAAGTGTCGCAACAACACCGCTCTTCGATCCACAGACTGTCCGTTACGGAACTGGTACAATTTTACCTGGCCAACACAAACAACAGCGGCAAAAGCTAATATCTTAAGGCTATTCCATTCTTTTTTAAATTTTTTTGAAAATTCCTTCCGCGCTAGTCGATGTAAATTTTTTGGACAAGTGCATTGAACTGTCCACTCCTCTGGAGCGGCTCTCCGTCGCGGCGCTTCTTGAAAAACAAATTATTTATCGGCTTCCGCAAGGTCAACAATCAATAAATAAGTAGTTGAAGTGTTACTTTTGACGCAAAGCGTTCGTTATCAGGTTGAAATTTTTTATGTACACTTATTACGCACTTCTTTACTTATTAACTGCGACCACTTTGGCTGTGCTACGTTCCAAATACGCTATAATTAGATATCGATAATGAGCAATTATTAATAGTTATGTAAATATTAAAGATGCTGGTCATCGTAACCATCGTGTAATTAATCACCAAGTTCTGAGTAATGGTTGAATTAGAATCTACCGGAACATTATTAAATTATAAGTAGCGTACAAAGATCACTCCATTCGTTCGATACGGTTTGTTATTCCTTAGTTGTGGTCTCATTTATGTCATCGACGTGCTAAACGAAAACAATTTTTTAACAGATTCGTGTTAATCAGAAAAGAATATCTTGTTTTCGATTAGTTTGAATGCAGTGCTAAGGACTCATTGGTACCAACGCTTTAGCAAATATTTTACAAAATAATTTGGTCAATTATTTGTGCAAATAAATGTAATTCAAGGTTTTACTAGTGTGAAAAATAGAACGAGGCTCTTATAAGAACCAATAATTGTGTTTTAGTACTTCTAATTTCTCAGTTTTAAGTGCTTAATTAAGTTTAAAAACTAAAATTTTGTGATAAATCTCAAGCCATCCTTCATTCATTACTATTGTAAAGACTTAACAAAACAAAAATAAAAATTAATTATAAACAATTATAAATAATATAATTACTAGAAGCATATTAATGAACAAGATAAAAAAAAAGTAAAGAATTCGAAAAACTTAATCGGTTTCCTCTTGCATTTCTACACGTGTAGATTCAGCTAGTGGAGCCATCTCCTTACTTTGCTCATCTTCATCATCTGTAGCATTCGCCATCGCAATCTTCGATTTGCTTTTCTGATTTTTTGACGCGAGATCCAAGTTATCCCCCGTGGAAGTGCCCTTATCCTCGCCCCAGGTTTCTTCTTCCTCCACATCGGGCAACTCGGTCATGTCCATTGGCGGAATGACTTCCACGTCGCCGCCTAAATCTTCAAACTCCTCCGGCATTTCCCCTTCGAAAACCCCTTCGAAAGTTATCTCTTCAGCAACAGGCTCTTCTTTGCTCCCGGCTTTTGGCTGCTGTTTTGCAACCTCTTTCTTTTCCTGGGTAGTGTCAGCGTAACCTTCGGGGAAGAACACTGAGCTTTCGTATTCCCCAGTTTGGACGTTGGAGCTCATGTAACTGGGTCCCAATTGTGCGAATGCCAAAACCACATCGCTTGTTTTCTTCGCAACTGACAATACCAGTTTTTCACCGCTGAAATATTAAATTTTGTTTTCTAAAGTAGTTATAATTTGGATCAGGGAAAAAAAAAACAACTAAACTGTTTAATTCCTGAGCTCTCGTAACTGTTCTTGGTCTTTGCTATCAATTTAGCAGTGTCGCAATCGTCCGATGTGAAGAATCCGTAACTCATAACTTCCTCAGGATATTCATTTATTAATTTAATGACGTCATGAAGTTTGAACGACTCGAAAGCTAACACCAAATGTGGCGGCACGGCTTTCGGTTCGGGCAAAATTAATGGCGCCGTGATAAGCGGGAAGAAATATTTCAAAGCGGTGGACTTCACCAAGTCATTAGCAGGAGCCCAAATTCCGATAATGTCTTCCTCTTCTTCTTCTTCTTCTTCTTCAGGTTCTTCCTCCTCCGCACCTTCCATACCAATTCCCAAATCTTGATCCTTATCACCAGCAGACGGATCCGCTTTTTCAGCATCTTCCATCTTATTACTTGCAACTTCTTCAAGTCCTCCTTCAGCGGATAAAGTTGCTTCAGGTGAAGGTATGGCATTGGGAGCGGCTTCAGCTTCAGCTTCAGGTGGCGGTTGTTTTTTATTTATTTGCGATTTCAGTAGTTTGAAAGCAATGCTGCCTTCATCACCAGGAGGTTTCTTAGAAGGTCCGTAAACGAATTCCAAAATAGTGTTATCAATAGGACCCGGAGCTATCTCTTGGTCCACTGATAGCATCAAAGCTAAAGCCCGTTCGGCATATAGGGATTCCTTGGAAGCTTCTGGCATTTTATACGGCGACAAGAATTCAATTTCTTCAATTTGAGCTTCGGTTAACATAGGGCGCTCTTTTTTGTTAACACTGATTCCCGACTCCGGTAAAAAAGATTCAAATATTTCTAATCCTTTTTTTACGGCGTGTGGGAAGAATAATACTAAACCGACATGCGATAAGGAATCCAAAATATTTTTTGCTTGAGCTATGCGTCTCTCTTTTAGTTCTTTGAAAGCCTTTTCGATGGCTTGCTTTTCTTTCAGTTGCTGGCTTCTTTCTTGTACCTCGTGTATTTTTTGTTCTTGCTCGGAGTATTGCTCTGGTAATCTTTCTACGCGACTTCTGGTACCACCTAGGCATTCCCGTTCTTTTTTCATTTCATCGAGTATTAGTTTTTGCAAGGCTGGTGCATTTGAACCAAATAAGATGTTCACTTGTTGGCCTTGCTAATGTTGAAAAAAAAATATATATTTTATGAACAAATTAAAAATTAAAATTAATAAAACTTTGAAAAACTTACTGCTACAAACATCCAAGTCGGTTCGGATTTATTTCTGAACCTTTTTAAGGCTTCAATATGATCGCATCTAGCCTACAAAGAAGTGTTTTGATATTGTAAGTTATTTTTACTTTGGTCTTATACCATTCCCAATTGCAAAAAGTCACCTCCAACTTCTAATTTCAGTTTCTTTAGGTTGGCTTGCATGGCTATGCAAGGTCCGCACCATGCTGAATAAATATCAATTACTAAAATTTACAGATTAAAGAAGCAATTTAATATATGAAGAAAAGATTAAAATGTAATGCCTAAAAGTCCGTCGCGTTGAAGAAATTTTTCCCATTCGTCTTCGTTCACCAAATCCGCTTGCAACTGAGCGGATTGTCCTTTCTTTGCCATTTTTTACTTTATTTCACCCAAATTCATGTCTGACTTTATATTTGTCTTTTTATGTTACTGACATCGACATGTTTGTATAGTTTGTAACGATCCGCCGAAACGGTTGCCAGCTAATGATTTATCGATAAAACAGTGAGGTAATTACAGCCGTATCTACAGGTAGCCCAGTTAGATAATGAACTTAAAATAATTATCAAAAAGATAAGATTTTAGAATTACAGAAAATCGATTGAGGCTTAATTGATATTCATGTAATGTGATCTCGGGTCCCTTGGTAGTCGGGGCATTAAATGTTGCTTCCGAATTTGCTGGTATTCGAGACCACATTACTAAATCGTTTTTTTCTATTCTTATCTAGGAACTTTTTTTTTAATTCGGGGAATTGTTTTCGGATTTATCAAAAATGATATTACAATTGTTCATTTGCTTAGATTGTTATATTCTAAAATACTGAAATAAATTTGCTTCATTTTTTTTTTGAATTTGGGGTAGTTAAAGGAAAAATTTTGAATTCTGAAAAATATTTAAAGTTTCTCTTCTTTTTAGCCAGGAAAAAAAGATGTTTCTAAATAATAAATAAACTTATATTATAATAAAATATATTTTGATGAAAATAATTTAGTTAATTGATACAGCAGCAGCATAATAAAACTCTCAAATAATTTTCACCGTTAGAATTTATAAACTTTAAAAACAAGAAACCTTTAGGAAACCGAGCAGAAACAAGCATCGAACACTCAAAACCGTAGCAAAAAGATGTCGCTAGGTAGTGTTCGGCGGGGGCGGTCGTCCAACCCTTGCCGCACGCGATCGTCGGCGTCTTCGAAAAGCGTCGCTGGCGTCGTCATCGATTTTACTATACGCGGAGGCGAAGCATGCGCCGCGGCTTCGCGTGTAAAATCACGCACACATTCAAAGGGCGCAATGTAAAACTGGCGAGAGAGTAAACCGCGATCCAAGATGAGAGTACATATCACGTCGCTTCGTCTGAAATTTACAATTTTCCGTTGCTGCCATTAACGCAAGCATTTGTTTCGTCGCGCTAATTAATTCGGAAGGCGGTTAATTGCGGCACCGATGAAGGCCGGTACGCGGAGTGCGCAAACGGAAGAGCCATCGGTGGTACCGCGGATGACTTGAAGTGTTGAAATGTGGTCTTTCGGGGGGTGCCGGTCCCCTCTGTGGGGGCGCTTCCTGTTTCTACTGTTAATGTTATCATCGTCCGCCCTCGTTGCGGCAGAGAAAAGCAAACACTGTAAGTTTTCATTCAGAATTACAACATAATATTCCATTTCCATTTCCAACTCTGGCGCAAAATTTCGATTCGTTTAGTGAGGAGCGCAGCAGAAAAAAAAATCAGTTAAAAAGTAGAAAAACAAAAGCATCGTATTGGATGCAGATTAGTTGCATACTTTTTAGACTTTTTGGACATTCGCGGTGGCGGCAGTAACCGGTCTCCACTACTAATGTGTTGTCTCTCGCTTGGCGGCGGCGGCGGTAGTGCTATGCCATATCATATCGATTGTTGGAGTTAAGTCACCCTTTCTCCCCATATATTCTCTCGGTTTATTCCCACAGCGTAGTACAACTTTGCTTCTAATTATGGAATTCGATATTCAATTGACTTGTTGCTTGTAAATTACGATGATTTGTTTTTCCATTTAAATTTAATTTTGTTTTGCGCGTATTTTTTTTTTAATTCACCGCATTACGTAATGCTAATTATTATGTTCAATTAATATGTGCATAATAACAAAACGTTTTAATAAACAAATACATTAATTTTAATTGATTGACCATTGGCCATGTCGCTTCTTTATATTATATTATGCACTTAATCTTTACACGCAATGTATAATTACTTGGAAGATTGTTTATATCCTGTAAATGCAGCAATTTAATTATATTTTCTTTTCATTTATTTATTTTTTGTAAAAAATAATATAAAATCGCTGTTTAATTGCAAAAAGAAACTTCAAGGATTCTCTATAATTAGAAAATTACTAAAATAATTAACAAAAGTTTCAAATAAAAAGCTAATTTAATTATTTAAACCAAATTTTATTTTAAATCTTTACCTTTACTTTAAAAAAATAAATTATAATTTACGAGTGCCTATAAAAGCGATAATTAAACTTCACACAGCGACAATAAATTTTCTTAAAAACGGCAGCCAAAATCCAAATATAATTTAAATGCTGGCGCAGAAATGGTTTCAGTCTTCTAATGCAATTAGCGATGGCCTCGCGGAAAGAAAATGAAGCGTAAATCTAATAATATTGTGTAGTGGAAAGAATGGCAGATGAAAAAAGAAGAAGAAAAAAAAAAAGAATAAACGAGTACCCATTCTAGTCCACTTAAGATTCAGGGATAGTAAATGAGGCGCAGAGAGGCGGCGGCGGCGGCGGCAGCGGCGAAGACTGTGTTAATGCGAGCACGTCCTGTGTCTATACTTGACTTGTGGCGTTTCTCTTAAGCCCCAAGTGATCGCCAGCCTATGTATTTCTGTATGTGGCGACGGCACCACCTATAAAAGAAACCCCACTTAACATTCACCGCCGCCGTCGACATCGCCGTTGCACTTACTGCGATATTTATGTAAAGCCCCCCCGTATAAACTTTGTCAGAACGTTTCCGAAATTTACAACGACCAGTCTATTTTTTACGAATTTCCTCCTAATAAACTTTTCGCTTTTACATCTCTATTTGTAATTTCTTTTTTCAGTTCTTTTTCTAGGTTTTTGTTTTTTTGAATATATGTTGGAAATATTACCTAAAGTTTAAAATGAGTTTGATTGTTTAATTATAAATAGTAATTAAATACTGCTATAAATTTCAAACGTGGATTCAACATTATACACTGTAATTGGAAGTTCGTAATTAGTTTTTGTTTAATCTTCTGCACACTAAAAGAGAACTTTTCAATCAAAACGTGAAACAATGGAGTCCGGCTAGCATTTAATTAAGTTGAATGATCCTTTAGGTTTTCGTAAAATTAATTCCCTCTCATTGTCCTGCACTCTACAGCTCGATACTTTAGCAAAAAAAAAAACAACACAAAATAAATTACTATTCTGTGATTTGCAACAAAACTAATTCAATCATTGTGCAAACTAAAGTTGCATTTAAAAGAAAAGTATTCGCAAATAGTGTGTTTACGGAATTTATTTGCAGATTCGATGCAGACATTATGTAAGAACCATTTTCTTCAGCAACTGTACCGGAAGATCGACGGCGCTGTTCTCTGGTCGCAGAACGAACGCAATCTCGACTGCGTTATCACATTCCAGACGCACTCGATCCTCCAACGATTCATGCTCAGATTCGATTTTCTACAACTCGACTGCAACGATCACCTTTACATTTACGATGGAGCTCACGCCGTCGGCACTTATAAGGTAATTACAAGGATTGCCAACTTGCTATAGTATAGTAAGTAGTTGCTGCTACTAATTACGCGCCACTAATAAATAAGCGCACCATTGACTCTTCGATATATCGATCAATCTTGTTCGAATTACATCGATCACCATTAGTCGTCCTTCTAATCTTTGCAGACCCCAGTTTCCTAATGGGGTTTTGTATGGCGTTTATAATGCGCGCCGGGGACACAAAAAGGACGCAAATAAAAGGGAAAAAAAACGTATTAGTGTTATACAATGTTGTTGGCTGTTGGCTGTTGCGTTGTGTCCTCGATACCATTGTTCTTCTCTTCTTTGCAGTTTGATTTATCGTGTAAAAATACCAAGCAAAATTTGGGAGCAATGTTCACCAGGACTAATTACGTCACTTTGAAGTACGTCACCGATGGCTGGGGCACCGATTCCAATGGGTTTCAGTTGGTTATTACCGCTGTTAAGGATCCCAGTGAGTTTTCATTTTGCAATTGTATCCTTGGGTATTCCCTTGTGTGTAATAAAATTGATTTATATTTTTAATATGAAAGAAGAATTAATTTAGAAATCAATTTTGAATTTTTTTTATTGGCAAAAAATGTTTTCTTTTGATAAATAATTAATTTTAAAAGTTAACTAAAAGTAACAAAAATTTGGTTACCTAATTCCAGAGAGTTTTTTCCTTGTTGGTATTAAATTTCTTTTCTATTTTCTAAGTCTATGGACAACTCTAAGGATTCCGATTTTCTTTTTTGCAATTTTATCCTTAGGTCCCTTTTGTGTAATAAAATAGATTTATTTTTTTTTCTTTGAAAGAAGGACAAATTTACAAATCAATTTTGAATTTTTTTAATAGTAAAAAAATGTATTTATTGAATAGCAAAATTTGGTTACCCTATCCCAGGAGTTTTTGCTTTTAGTATTAAATTTCTTTTCAATTTTCTAAGTCTAAGGACTCCGAATTTCCTTTTTGCAGTTTTATCCTTGGTCCCTTTTGTGCAATAAAATAGATTTATTTTATTTTCTTCCTTGAAAGAATGAAAGAAAGACAAATAAATCAATCAATTTTGAACTTTTTTTTAATAGCAAAAAAATATTTCTTTTGAAAAATAATAAATTTTAAAGTTATCTAAAATCAGCCAAAATTTAGTTCTTTCAAGTTTTTAACTTGCGAAAAAGACTAATTTCGTTAGTAATTTAATGAAGTATTAAGTGAACAATAATTAAGCAATGAAACAATTATGCGATAGAACATGCATGCACGGAGTTTCGGTGCAACCTCAGGGAGTTCTGCATCGCCAACGACCTGGTCTGCGACGGCATCAATCACTGCGCCGACGGGTCAGACGAAGTGTCCAGCACCCTTTGTCAAAGTAACTATACCGGCAAACTTTTCGCAAACACTAATGGAAACTAAACGTATCTCCTTTTTTCTTGTTTATTTTTTTTTTCATCTTATTTGGAAATCTAGGTAGCGAAACAGGGACAATATTAGGTTTGGAGATGACCTGGTTCGTGGTGGTGGTCATCAGCACCCTCCTCATTCTGCTCGTGTTCATCGTGGCCATTTCGATCTGCTTGTGCAAAAAGGGAATGGTGACTACTAGAAACAACGGCAATCCGCAAGCCAATTATTCCCGTACGCATTTCTTCTCTTCCAATTTTTTCGTTTTTAATTTTCAAATTCGAATTTTTACAATTAAAAGAAAAAATATGTTTTTTTGTTGTTGTTATTTGTAACAGTGCAACAGATTTACGGCTCGAACGGTGCCATGAAGCAAGGGTCAATGACGACGATACCGTCGCAGGGAAACTGGTGCCACCCTGCGGGCCCACTAGGGTTCCGAATCAGCACGCCGGTCCGGGTCCGCCTTTACTGCCAGGCAAAGTGAGACACGCGCCCGTCAACGGAGAAGCCGATCTCGTCTCGCAAAGTCAAAAAGACGAGTGGTTTGTCTAGCAGAAAAAAAGGTTGCTCACCGAACGACTTAATTAGTAAATGCGAAATTTAATTGGGAAATTCTTTGGGGTTTTTTTTGGTTTACAGGACGTCCACCGGCAGCCTGCAGGGTGTTAATGGCCGAGCGTAGAACCCAACGCTTGGCCCATCGTAACGCGAGCGCGCAAAAATCAGCGATCCGCGTTGCACAATACAATAATTCTATTTAGGTGAGTATCATTAGGGATCGAACGTTGTACAGAATTATAGGAAATTATATTATACTTTTTGGTAAATGTTGGTAAGGAATTAGAATTTTCCAGAATCACTGTAAAACATCTCTCTATCTCTATTTTCCCTATATATCGGTTTTTGTTACATATCCACGCATTAAAAAAAAACAAATGAATATAAAAAAAACCTAAAAATAAATAAATAAAAAGACAAAATCAAGGTTCCCCCCTTTGTCCCTGTTTTGTGCTCAAAAAAACAAATATAGAAAACAAAAACAAAAAAAAAGCACGCGACATAATCCAAAATAAGGGTGGAAAATCATAAAACAAACGAATAAAATTAAAAATAAAAACCAGAGGAAAAACAAGGACGAACTGTTGTTATAATATCGTAATAAGTGTCAGACAATATTACTACTCTTTAGACGAATATTGCCGAACTGCTGATATCTTTTAGACCTTTTCTATATACTATTACATATATTATATAAATTTAAAACCCTTTTTATTGTTGCGATGTGTAAAATAATGACCATTTTTGTCGGCGAAATGGACGAAAAAGAGGAACAGCTCAGTACTGCCTAGTGAAATTTTTTTAGCAAAACGAATGTGTAAGATATTTTTTAAATTTTCTTTAATTTCAGTTTTCTGATTGCAGAATTAATAAAAAAAAAACATTTTAACAGCACAAACAATTTTTTAAAGTTAATTAATTGCAAAATTTTCATTAAATAAATGTCACCAATGTAAACGTTTCAACTATACGACTGCTTATGTGTGTCAAATTATGGTTTTACATCCATGTAAAGGTTTTTTATAAATAAATTAAGCGCACATTGCTGGTTATCATATTATATTATTATATTAGAGAAATTCAAAGGGTGGCTTTTAACATTTTCGTTTTTTAGAAAAATTTTGTTCTGGTTTTCTATAGAAAATGCATATCTTTGTAATGTATATCATGCATAGCTTTATTTTTTTTGTAATTTAAAAAATGGAAAAATGGTTTTAAAAGTCATCTTGTGAATTGTCATATTATATTATATATTAAAAATATTATAAATAGCTAATTATTATTATCTATAAACTTCTTTAGACAATGAACTTAAATATTTGCACATAAAACCAGTTTTGTTGAGGGAGCATCAACGAAGCTTAAATAAAAAGCGCTTCTTATCTTTGTTAAATCGATAGAATAGAACTGCGGGGGTGGTTAAATTATTGTTATTGGTTTGTTTTATCGCTCATCAATTATTTCCCATCTATTTCGTTTGTTGTACCAAACAAATGAAACAAATGCTGAACTTTACAAAACTTTTTTTTTGTATTTCTATCTATCTATCTTTCTATCTTCTGTATGCAATTGAGAAAAATAAATAAATGAGGAAAAAATTGATTAATGATGTGAAGAAGAGGAAGAAAAAAAATATCACCCCGGCAGTAAATTTATTCGTTTAAAGTTTAAGCTTTAAGTTAACGTAAGAAAAAAGTTGTTCCGAATATAATGTAAAATGTAGTAAATCCATAATTTTCCACACAGCATAAACAAGCACCAACCATTTTTCGAATCATTATCATTACTGAACAGTGCGCATATCATGGTTTTATATCTTTATAAATATACATACATATACATAAATAACTATAAATTATACATAACAACTAATTCTACAAGGTAAAGTTTAAGAATAGGAAAACAATAATGCATAATAATCACACCTAATTTTACAATAAACTTCAATTATAATGTATCACGTACTGACATTTGCAAAAAAAAATTAAGTACTTACACATAGTTTAGCATCATAAAAACTATCAATTGTAATCCATCTTATACGTATAGTAGATACATACATACATGTGCAATGTATTTTTCTCAGAAAAAAGAAAATGAAAAATCATAAAGAAAAGCAAAATTGTCGGGCTTTGATTGCTAACTCGATGACATAAGAGATAACATGAGGAAAATTCGACTGAAATTGTTTCCTTGCTTCTTCTTTCCCATTTAAATCAATGCAAACGAAACAAGTACACACACACACACACACACGCATGCATTTCAACATGCGAAGAAGAGACACATTGAAAGGGCGGGCGAACTCAAATATTAGTTATTTGCTTGGAAGTTTAGTCCTTTGAGTGGACCCGTTCCTTGGCGCATAATTACCGTGCATCTTCACGAACATTAACTAAATCAATGATTACTGATGTGTATACATTATATGATTTGTGGTAGGTCTTAAATATTATTATTATCTAAAATATAGATTTTACATGAGTATACACCCTTAAGAGGAAATATGTTGACCAATGATGATGAGTTTATTAGAACACGTTTTTAGCTATATTACTGATTATTGTTTGACTGTCCGAAATTGTAAGTATAATAGATAATGATGTCCGTGTGTTAATGGATTCATTTACTAATAAAAAAAATAAATAAAAACCGAAAGGAGTACAGAAAGTAAAAATGAGTTTTTCGTGGAATGCGAATCGGCGGGAAAGTGCGACGCTCTTCGAAAACTCTTCGAAAAGTCTTTTCAGCCTCGGCGTCTCCGGACTTAAGTGACTTGAGTCAGTCTGACTGAGTCGGTCGCGCAGGCAGCACAGCATCTCTGGTACTTGTTCGGCTTTTGTAAATCACGCCTTTAAGCCGGTTTCCTTCTGCTGTTGCTACTTTTTTTTTTGTTGTTGTGTAAACACGTGCCGTTTGGAGCGCGATCGAGAAATGATTCGTCCGAAATTAACCACTTCCGGGCTTAATCTTCTGCTGGTGAAGAAGTGCTGATCGAATGATTAACATGTGTCGTGGCGCTTCGCGGATATTACACCGGGTTTATCTTCTTGTTCTTCTGCTTCTTCTGGTGGTCGCAACGGAGTGCGCTCGAGTGCGACACAACTCTTTAGGTAACAACAAGCAAGGTAAGGAGGAAGAAATTTCAAAACTTGTAAACTTCCCAGAAAATTTTACCTTTTACCTAAGCCAAACTGATTTACAAACTCGACGCTCTTGCGTTCTGTTGTTTATTGGGATTTTTACCTTCGTTTGGTATACCTACTGGGAGCCGGTGAGGTTCCTCTCCTTCGTCTTCTTCTTCTTCGGAGAGGTTGTAAATGTTTATGCTTTTCGTTTATTTTCCTTCTAATGCAGAGGTGTCAACGGATTTTCACGCCGAATTTTTTTTCTTAGCGTTTTGTAAATTCTATTGGTTATTTTATGTGTGTCTTTTTTTTTTGTCAATTATTTATTATTTGTAATTTAAGCTCGAAATTTGTGTGCTGCTGTTTTGGTGGTATTAAACGGATTGTTATTTGTAAAATAAATCATTGTGAAGCTTTGGAATCAAGAGGAAACAATTAATCTATGGATTTGGTGGGATTTCGGATGGTTTAAGTAAATATTAATACGTGGAATAAATGACCATATAATAATAAATCGTTATTTATTATAGAAATGAATAAATTACTTTTTATTATAATAAATAAATAATTAATGGTAAATTGAAAATTACAAAGATTTCATTTTGAAATTTTAAAAGTTAATTTTAAAAACAAAACAAAAATAGTTTTCAATTAGTTTAAACATAAAAAAATCAAATATTAAATAGAAATTCAATTAATAATAATTATTAATAATAAAATCCCAAAATGGACATTTAATTAAATCTGAATTTTTATTAAATAAAAGCAAATCAAAATTAACATTTCTTACTTCTAATTTAATAATAATAATATTGAAAGTAATAATAATAACTACCAAATATTTTAATTTGAAAATCATCTAGTAAGAAAGGCAATTAATTTAGGAAGCATTTAAGAAACGTCCATAAAGTCAAATAGTTTAGACGTCTTTATTACCTAATACATCTCTTCTAATTAATGCCACGCTGAATTACGATAACTTCTCCTCAAACGTTCAACATCTGATACAGCATCTTACAAGCTACTCTTCAGAAGTCTTCCTCAAAGTATACGCTTCTTATATGTAACGCATAAACCTATACCGATTTCTTCTTCTGCTTCTTGTGCTGCAGTTCCACTGGAACTTCATCAGAAACAAAGGTCTAATCTTCGTCGGATGAAAAAAATTAATGTTTTATCGAAGTAGTCACATAGGTTTTACCTACGTTACGTGTAATGTAATGTAACACAAAAACGTTGCGGTTTTGACCCGAGACACGATTATATATTGTGCGTTTATTTATAGCTTTGCATACAGTTAGAGTTGTCATTCATGATCCTACACACGAGCCAAGGAGCAGGAGAAGAGAGCCGAAGAAGGGTACCTTTTCATGCGGAGGACCGAAAATACTGCATAATAGACGAATCCCTTTGTGAAGCAAACCGCATCGAGCATTGCGTTTGTGCACTAATCACTTGCTGACATGTTCAAGGAGTCCCATTATAATTGACCCTTAATGCTTTTTGTGCTCGCCTTCCTTTTTTTTGTGTGTGTGTGGCAAGTAAGAAGAGCGCAGCACTTGACATATCATCATTACCTCGTTGCGTTTATTTTTTCTTCGGCGTTTTCATTACCATACAAATCTCATTAGCCGCGCGTTGCATTCGTTTTCCACTCTGTTTTCTTTTCTTTGCTGCGCTTTTTTCCTCACCCAAGTGTTTTTCTGTCTTAACAGACAGAAAGACGTAACCGTCTTGTAATTTCGCTTGTAGCCTGATATTTATTTGGAAGACGAGTTTACGTAAATCAGCAGATGAGGACTGCGGCTCGTCTGCTGCTGCTGCTGCTACTTAGCTCTTCTCTCTCTCGGCGGAGGCTTCTCCTCACAATCTTCACATATGATGATCGAAAGACGAAAACCAAAAATAAGTCCGTGCCGTTCCTATTTATAAATCCTTGAAAAGGTTCAATGGCGCTCGTTAAGATTTCAAATGTCGGCGCGAAATTGTTTGTCTTGCCTTATTATTGTCCTGCTGCGCCACTGCGCTAACAATTTTAAATTATTTTTTACTTTACAAGAAATTGCGGCCCTTTTTCGGGATAAAGCACCAGGTATTGTATGGTGTACCCTTGCTACAGCTTTCAAGTAGTGAAGTAGAACTTGCTGATGTTGGAAATTCGGTAAAGCCCCGTGACAAATTTGCCTGTTCTAAGAAACCGAAGAAACAGAGAAGTACGGAGAAGGAAATTCCTGGCTAATTGGCAATTGTTTTGCGCTATCGAATCGGTTATTAATACGCTTCTTTAATGGTTGGCTACTTTGGGTGTCCGAAGGTGATTTACGGGGCATCTCTTAATGGAACAATTGTGTTGCTTAAAAACAAGAATTCTTTTCCACTTTAAATGAATGAAAAAATCGATTCGAATTTTTTTATTTTATTTTATTTTTATTTTTTATTTTTCTAAGAGTTAAACAAATTTGTTCATTTTTCATTAATGTAATAACAGTTTATAACATTGAATTCTTAAGCAAGTAAAATTGAGGAAACTTCTTGGCAACTTTTTTAATGGCTATAAAGTTACGTCTACCATCGACCAAATTACTTATAATTTTTCAATAAGTGCATCTCATTATTTAAAGTTTTATTAAGTTTTAACTTTTACTAAGCTTTAATGACATGCAATTTAGTTTCATTTTAAAGTTCCCAACCACTTTTTATATTACATAAAAAAATTAAACTCCTCATAAACCGATAAAGTAATCCTTCCCAGCAACTTACAATTAGATTAAACATTTGAAGAAAAAAATCTATTGAATTTTTTAGGAATGTAAATTACGAGTCAATTATTGGTTGTAGATATATTAGGATATAAGAGGAAGGTCTTTTTGGGACTTCTCCGATGTAATAATAATAATAATAATAATAATAATCAATAGGGCGCCCCTTTTCGAGGAGTTCAAAGAGTCCGGCATCGGCATCCCTTTGCTCGCCAAACTCACTTAAGCAATCAACATAAATAACGTTAAAAACGGGAGCCCGACCATCGACCAATATTAGGTATGGTATAGGTATATGGAGGATTTCGAAAGGAATCGAGTAAAAAATAGAGTGGACGTATTTATTTGTATTGAAGGTAAAGGTTTCGGTTGTTCCCAGTTACCTTCCTTTCTTGTTTGGGTCGATGACTCGTCGTCGTTGCTGCCCATAAGAGGAATCATACCATTTCAGTAAAGACGCCGTTCATATTTATATAAGAGCAGATCAGGAATGCCAGGACTTGTTTTTCGTCATCATCTGTACGCTTGGTTGTATGTGATGGTGTCTTTTGTGTCATCCTCGTTTCATTTGTCAATCAGCTCGTTGAATTAAGCTCGCTGCTCTTCGTAGTAATACCTACTGTACGGCGAATAATAATTATTTTGATTATTTCGTCTTTAATGTTTACGTTTGATGCGCTTAAGAGCGTCGTCGTCTCGGCAAAGCCAATGAAATTTCTGTTAGATTTTCCACGAGATAACTCTCTTGAAAGTCAATAATAAAAATCTTGATTTCGGCTCTCCACTGAGAAGCGCTTTAATATATTAATTGGATATCTGTGTGCCTTAAGATAAGTGCATCTTGATGCGTGTGGCTTATACTTATGTTGCTGAGGAACGAAATACAAAGAAGACATTAACGTTATTATTATTTTTTTTTTTTTACATTTTTTTTTATGTGAGCGTCTGACAAATGATCTTATGTTAGATTAATTTTGATACATTGATTTGGAAGGCGTTCACTGCTCTTATTAATACTTATTATTAGTATCACAAACAGTGTTTTCAACGATCGATAAAGCGGTTAATCTATTTTAAATCATTTTTCCAATGTTCTTCCGCAATATGCTTTTAATGGAAATTAAAGTTTCGTAACCAAAAAAATTATGTAAAAAGTGTTTAGAAGTAATTTTCATCGGTCTACATGGTTTTTTGATTTGAATTTAGGATCCTGAATGTGAAATTTTAGTGTATTCTTCATAACTAATAAGGAGAAAACATTATTTTTTTATTAAAGTTTGCTTTTGTGGAAACCAGAGCAGTTTTTTGATTTATTAAGAAATTGGCCGATTTTTTTTTTTTAATAATTTAATTTTAAATCACTGCTAGAAATATTTTTTCTTAACTTCTGAGTTATTTTATTAAGGAATATTGATTAATTATAACAAACAAATAAAAAATTAAAAAGCAATAAATCAAAAATGAATATTTTTAATGATTTTTCTTTTTGTTGGAATATTCTAGAAGTGCTTCATTTATGTCAACTTTTCTCTAAAATCACCTTTTCGATCTTTTAATTTTTACTCTAATCTTATAGAAAATATAATTCTGTGTCAAAATCAAAATTAAAATTTCATTTTTGTCTTTTTGATTTTTAGAAATAATTTTAAAAAGCGCAGTGTTCGATTTTAGGGCGAATGCAACAAAAAAAATCAAATTTCCTCTTTCACTTCTTACTTAACATATATTATATTAGTCGACACAAAAAAGGCAAAAGCAAACTTTTAAAGCAAAAAAAAAAGGATATTTTAATATCTTTAATCATTTACTATCACAATAAATGCATCGAAACAGAAACTCAGAATTTTTTTGAACACCTGAATTATTTTTCAATTACTAAAAAGTGGCTACTCCTTAATAAAGTAATAAATAATGCAAGCAATGCAGTGAACTTTGCACTCCAGCTACTGCAGTTAATAATAAAAGTAATAGCAAATAGTTCACAGCAAAATGCCCTCACTGGAGGCTGAGAACCATGTAAAATTGCAAAGAGTTCTCAGGAACAATGGCTCTTTATCTTTGCAGCGGAAGATCCTTTAAAAAGAAGTGACAAGGACGTGGAAATGTGTCCTGCAAGAGCTTAGGATCAATTTACAAGACCTGCCTCACAGCTTCATAATTTTAATTTAGACATAGCGACACCGCGAAAGTGCACTCGTCGACTATTTATAAAACTAAAATTAACTTCATTCATAAAAGAAGATATTTCGATGATAATTAAGGCGTCTAGCAGCGCAGTTAGTAGTTAGTGCAAACGGCATCTGCTTTCGCATCATTTTTGCCCATTTCAGTACACCCTCCATCTTCCTCTACTTTCTACTGGCTTCTTCGTCTTAAGTATAAATGGAAATCTGAAAAATGTACCTTGTGAGCTTAAAGTCTTCGTACATTTCTGTGTTCGTCTTCGTGCAAATTTATAAGCGTTTGCGAGATTATTTAGTGCGCGCAACGTACACTTTATTAAATTTATTTACGTGCTGGCATGGAAAAATGCCAATAGGAAGAGGAATATAATGCGCCGGGATGTATATGTAGATGTTTTATGTAGTGGAGAGGAAATTGCGTTGAAAAAGAAGAAGAAGAATCGCCAGGAGAAGATGAAGAAGAAGAAGAAGAAATGTACACCGCGCTATAGTATTAGTCATCGTGATTGTTGTAAAGGCCTCCTACGCATCCAAGCAATATCATTACCTCTGCTGTACCTACCTATGCGAAGAGCAAGCATTTTGCTTTGGGAACCAACACACGGCACAAGTTCAAAAAGCAAGGTTGCTCGACGTTGTCGTAGGTTATGAACTTTTCAACTTTTCTTCACTTAGTCTGCTGCTGCTGCTGCTTGTAAAGGCCTTAATACTTTGGGGACGGCAAAGTTCCCGTGTCCAATCTGTTTTTTATTGCCTTTTCTCTCTTTTCTAATGCCGCCCTTTCAATTTTGCTGCAAAACAACTTTGTTGTTGTTGTTGTTGCTGTTGTTGTTGAAATATTTAAATATTAATAAATCTGAGAGGCTTTTCAGTCGCTTCGGGCTTTTCTTCAAGTGGTATAAATTATGGTTTTTACACTTCTTCTTCTTTTTTGCTACGTGTTAAACTGTTTTGCATTTTTTACTGTGTTTTATGAGTTTTGCTCTTTTATTTTAAACTACTTAAAAGTTTCCAAGGAGAAAACTAATTTGAAATGAGTGTTGATTTTCAAATTTGAAAAAATACACCCTGTATGAAAAAGTACTTGGTGTCAGAGTATGTTCAGTCCTCTTTGCCTCTCAAAGCTGCAGACTAAACGAGAGAGCATACTTGAAATTCAAGAGAGAGACTCTATGAATGGGGAATAAAATTTCATCATCGCCCTCACTTATTTATTGGAAAAAGTAAAAAAAAAAAGAAATATATATTTTCCATCGATTTACATGCCATACTTATAAGCAGCCTACAGGGGCTCTCCCCTTTCATTTCCTTATTTACTAGTAAATAGACGATTTTTATGAATTTTTTTTTCACATTTATTTTTGATATTATTTCGGATTCATTAATGCAAATTTCCAATTTCTACCACTTTCGTTTTTATAAAAAATGGTACCAATTTTGGATTTATAAATGGCAGTCCATAGTTATTTTGACTTTTTATAGATTCCTTAGATCATTTTTAGTATGAAAACATGTTTTGTCTGAATTTTTATTTTCTAAATTGCCGGAAAAATTAGATTTTCGACATAAGTTAGATAATTTGTAACAATGTAATAATTAAAGCCGATCTATGGCCTACTGAAACTATTAAAAAAAAATTTTTGCATTTATAATTTTTATTTGAAATAAATTTAAAAATAAAATAAAATAAAATCAAAAATTTATATAAATCAAGTTTTTATACTAAAAAAGGCGCAATGAATCCAAAAAAGTGAAAAAAATTAGGCGTATCCACTTAAAAATCCAAAGTTATGGTTATTTCCGGTGAAACCGGAAGTATTAAAAAATTGAAATTTTCGCCAATCAATGCGAAATAACATCTAAAATAAATGTGAAAAATTTCATAAAAATCAATTAGTAAATAAAGAAGTGAAAAGGGAAAACCACTTCTCAACATCACACCCTGTATAAAAAAGCTCGTTGGAAAAAAACCATTCGGAAAACATATCGACACCCACGCTTCTTAACATCATCATTGATCATTGAAATTCATTAATCATTTCCAGAAAATACTCTTTGCTTTTCAAGTGTTTCTCTTCATATTTTATTACCATTTATTATATTAATTATTCAAGTATCTTAATATTACTTTTCATTTTTTCATACTTTTAATTTTATTATTACATTTAACACTAAAAAAAACTTTTTTTTGTAAATTTTCTATGTGCAGCCCTGAAATTCCTGAAAGGCATCGGTGTGCGGGCGGGAATCAGCGCCGGCGGCGTGGATGGTGGCGGCTTGTGGCCGTCGGTGTTCAACGTGGCCACGAAAGCATTGATAACGGTGAACGCCACTTGCGGCGAGGGCGGCCGCGAAGAGTTCTGCCGCATGAACAGTCATTCTGAGGGGTCAAGAGGCAAGTGCGGAGTCTGCGACAATTTCAGTCGCGATCCCAACAAGAGACACCCCATTAATTATGCCATCTACGACGGCCTCACCAATCGATGGTGGCAGAGTCCTGCCTTGTACTACGGCCCACAAAACGAATACGTTACCATTACTTTGGATTTGAAACAGGTAATCAATTGTTCTTATTTTATTTTATTAATTTTGTTTTATTACTATAAATAATATTCCTTAAAAGCATTGGAACATTTTATAAGCACATAAATATTTTATTTGCTTATTATAATTCGATTGTATTAAATGGGAATAAGGTAGGTAGTAATTTGCTCCATAAAATTGAAAACTAGTCTAATGAAATTAAAATTTATAGGTAAATAATTTTCCAAATACAGGATGTTCGCATATTGCTGAGTGTTTTCACCATTTGAAAATAGATTAATAAAATGTTTAAATTTAAAAAGTAATGAATTTTTTAACATTTTTTTTTAATATATATTTTTTAAATTTATATATTGATTGATTATTTAAAATAAAATAAAAATACAGCAGTGAATCGTTCTGTATATGCAAAGAGACTATTAATAGACACTTTGCAATAACTTTTGATCTCTATCAGCAAGTAGATAGGCCACGCTTGATTGCTTTATCAATAAATTGAGCGATTTCCTTCGCAGTCCTTATCGCGCTACTTGCAAAATTGGTTTGTAAAACTACTAATGAGCTATGTTATGCGCCATTACGGAATTTCCCGACAGCAAATATCGTCCTACCTTATTCCTCCTTAATCCAATACACTGATAATAATATTCCCAGAGGAATATTTCCATCATAAAATATTTATTCTAGGCACTTAATCGACGCTCAGTTTTGCTTTATTTCATTCCGAATAAATTTCGCACAAATAATTTAAAAACTTAACTTTTTCTTTAAATTTATTGCAAACATTTAATAAACATTGCAAAATTTGGGACTTATTTTCAATTAAAAACCCGAATATCCGGTTCGCGAAAAAATAAATAAAATAAAAGGCTCAGCGTAAAGAAAACGAAAAAAAAGTAAATAAAATGAAAGAAGTGAAAGAGATGGCAGGGAACAGAGTATGAAGAAGAGAAAAAAAAAAGGGTTCGAAAACGAATACCGTGCAAAACACTAATTAATTGAATATAAAAGCGAGTTTTAGTTGATGCGCAAAGTCATATCGCGTGGCATATACACAATATATAAATCGGAAAGCTTTTAATTTAATTGGTAATTAGCTTACGCGGCTGCACGCATGCAACTCGCGAAATGCCGAATATTGCGCATTCGCTTTAAATATCGCGCGTCCGCAAATCTCTTTGCGTATACTGTATAGCATTTACAGTACTGCAGTTTTTTTTTTTTCTTAATGGTTATTAAAGGAAATTTAGTGTGCAACTTCTGATGTGCTTTCAGTGTGTCTCTCTGTATGCCTGTGTGTTGTTAAAGGTGCGCTTTCCTCTCTCTCGTCTCGCTCGTCCATTTATTTACGATTATTATTCACGAAAAATTTAACGGCTTGTCCACACACACCAAATCGATCGTAAATTATTTTTAATTTATTTTATTTTAATTTAAATTTAAACGTCGACTTAAATCAACCGCTTTTTTCTGTGGAAACGATAAATTTTGGCTTTTGGTTTGTGACGTTCGTCTTTATATTTATTGGACAGTTTAGCTTGGTAATTTTTAAATGAGCGTTTGATTGGGAAATCAAGATGTTTAAGGTGTTTAAGAAAGGAATCCTTTTTATGTCAACTTGAATGAATTTTTCATGGTTTTTTTTTTCTGGGGAAGTGTTGGTATTGGAAGTTAAAAGGTTTTAAGTTCTTTTAAAGTGTTATTAATTCCAAAACCAATTGACTAAGGAGTTTAAAAATTGGTTTTTAATTAAGGAATCGGCAATTTTCTTAAGAAATTTTCCAAAAATTATGTTGATCGGTATAATCATTGTTGAAATTTTAAAATTTTATTTGATTTAATAATTAAAGCACTTAATAAAATAATTAAAAACTTAAATTAAATTAAAACTAAAAGAACATATTTTTTTTTATAAATAAATTAACAAGGGTTGTTTTTTTACTATTATTTAATTTCTGCTTAATAAAAGTAATTTGCTAAAACTATTTATATCAAAATACTTTAATCACTTTGATTTTATACATTTCAAGAAAAAAATAATAAGAAGAAATTGTCCCTTTTTTGATCAGAATTGATTGAATTTTGCAGTCTTTTAAAGTTTTTGTTTTTAATTGCTTGACATTTTAAACAATGATTTACCAATTATTTTTCAAATAATTCAATAATTATCAAAATTTTTGATTTTTTACATTTCAAAAAAAATTAATAAGAAATTATCACTTTCTATGATAAGGAATTGATTGAATTTTGAAGACTTCTAAAGTTTTTTTCTTTGTTTGACATTTTTTACATTAATTTAGTAATTATTTTTCAAATATAATTTCCCATAAGAAAAATCAATAAAACAATAATTAGAAAAGAACAAATTACCGAGTTCCTGGCATTCATTCGAAGAAATGAAAACGGAATGCACATAGAAATGGTAATGGTTACGGATTCCTGCCCTTAATGTCTGAGCAAGTCCAATAAATCAGTGGTGAAATTATGAGAGTTCGTGTGCAAATAAAATGTTTTCCATCTACAGAGGACATTTTTCATTGTAGTACATGTTCATTTGGTGTACCAGGTAGAGTGTAGTATACAGGTACTGCGCTACTAACAAGACGTCGAGACGTAGAGCTAGAAATACGATATAAATAGCAGCAGGGGTTCCGGAATATTTCTCATTCTCGTGACACATTAATAAACGCTCTTCGGATCTCGCTAAATCGCTCTTTTCCCATTTACTACCACCGTTACTATACGGTCACTGATCTTTTTCTTCTTCTTCTTCTACTGACGCTTGGCGAATACGGCGGCGCGCGAAAATGCTCAATGCTCAATCGGAAACCGAAAGAAAGAGCGCAGAAACGCAAAGGGCAAAGCCTTTTATCCGTCGCGTTCGACGCGAATGATCGAAAGTGAAACAAACAGCCAAACGACTGAGCAACTAAGAACCGAACACGAATAAGGCCGTATTTATAGGCTCGCTGTAACTATAGCTTACAGGTAAACAAACAGAATAAGTGCTGTAAGGCTGCTAATTTTAACCACTTTTCTCCTTCGACGAGACGGCGGACGCAACGAGAACGTCTCTCTTTGCTAATCGGGTAATTGTTTCTGCTTTGCTACAATTTCAGACAATTGCTGCAAGACAATAGAGGTCTTTGCCGTAAATGGAATGCTCTGGATGCGGTTCCCATGGATTCATCCACGCCGATGACGATTGCCAGCAAAGATATTTTTCCATTAAATTCGATGCGCAATTGCAATTCGTTTTATAAATTTGCAATTTGTGGTAAAATTTAATTAAGCAAAGAGATGCATTTTAAAATTGTTTTTGTTCTGTTGAAAGTTTAGCGCTTTCAGCTTTCACTCTGCAAGCTGCGGCGACCGTTATTTTTTTAATAATTTCAGCAATTGTTACGTTGTCCTTATTAAATTATTAAGACATGCCGCGGTGGACGCGAACGCGAAATACCTGGAATACTTTCCCATACCTTTGATGATAATTCTCTCTTTTCAGTTTTTTGTTTAATACTACCGTCGGTTTATTTTTAATACTGGTTTCCATTTTTGGATTCGCTGCTTGTAGGATACCTCTAAGAAGTCTGAAACTCTTGTAAGTCTACTTAAACTCCGCACAAAGAACATTTTTAACTTCTTTTAGTTTATTGTTTTTTCATTCGATCTTTTTTTAATTAAATATCAAAAAGTTCATTTTTTTTAACTGAAAAAACCCTTTTAAATCTGTTATTTTTATTTTTTAAGTTAGGTTTTTGTAATCTTGAAAAAAAATTTAATGAAAGAATATTTAAAAAAAAAATTTATGGTTGTTTTTTCTTTTGCTCGTCAAATGAAGTACCTTTTTTTTATTAATTTCCTTTTTTTTACTTTTTTTTTTGTTTTTCAATTAATTTTTTAAATTAATCATCAAAAACATCAAATTTTTAATAAAAGATCATTTGTTTGACTTTTTTTTTCGTAATTTTTTTAAATTAGATTTAATATTCTTCTAAAATTTTAATAAAAGAACTTTTTTAAACTTATATATTGGGTTGTTTAATTTGTTTTTTAAATTAAGCTTCAATTTTTTTTAAATGAAACATCTTTTTTATTAATTTTTTCATTTGTTTTATAAATGAAGCATTAAATTCTTCAAAAAAATTTAATGAAGGAAACTTTTTTTTTTTCGTTTTATTTTAAATTACGCTTTGAAAACATCAATTTCTTTTAAAGTAAGAACATTTTTTAAACTATTTTTAGAATTTCATTTTTTTTTTTAATTAAGGATCAAAATCTTCAAAAAAGTTGAATGAAAGAATAATTTTTTAAACTGTTTTTTATGTTTTCATAGGCTTTTTAAATTAAGAATCAAAATCGTCAAAATTTTAAATAAATCACAAATCAATTTAAATGTAAAAATAAATTTTATTTTTGATTGATTGCATTGATCTCTACAATGTATTATAAATAATCTTCATCTTACTATTGAGGACAATAAAACCAAAAATAAAAACAACCTGTGAAAAACAAGCAATAAATTTTGTTGTTCATTGAAGAAGAACAATAATTACATCAAGATAGGATCGTAAAAGGGTTCGTTTAATGATAAAACTCTTCACATAAGCGGTACCAATACACGTACCATATTACTTTGCTCATTCCTTCGTACCTATATGTATGCTTAAACATTGTAGCTAGACCCATTGTTGTAAGTGTCCAGATAAATATTGTAAAGAGGTATGTAAGCTGCTATTATTACAACATTGTAGTAAATAAACCTGACCCCGGTTACACGACTCGGAATCGTTTGTCTACACAGTCCTTCTTGTACCTTTATTATTATTATATTATATATATATTAAAATATCCATATTCCATGGGCAGCACCAATGGGTCGGATATGGGTTGATAAAGACGGTGTCCAGTGCGTGTACGCTGTGTGTGGTCTTTCACATTATTATTACTATCCTTACACGCATCTCAAGGTAAAAAGACACACACAAACAAACAAAAATCACTTCTTTCTTTCTGCCTTTTTATCTATCCACTACTGACAAGTACGTGTGTTTCGGACTAAATGCAGTACGCGATGTCTCGAATCTGTTAACAGTGTTAACACACTTTGGCCCTGTGGAGTTCTGAGTTCCGAAAGCCGCTCTTTGTGTGTGCTGCCTAAGGTGTGTGTGGGTGTAGAGTGTATACGCGTGTGAAAACCACGCACAACTATTTTAATTAGTGAAGGATTCTGGAAACGTGTAATTAGTGCTAGTTGCGGTCTCTATTTATACGCTGTCAATGAGTTTAAATGTAAATACAGCTCTTGCGCTGCTTACCCGGGGCCTTAATTTATCAATTTGTTAGTGTTTTCAGTTTTACGGCTTTTGTTTCTTTACTAAAGTTTCTAATCTGTCAAGTGAAGGAAAGAAATTACTTTTAGTTTAATTTAAAAATCTATTTTTCTTTTTAATTGTTTCCGTTTTGTTTTATTGGTATTTAGTTTTTGTTTTCTATTTCAGAATCATGCAGGGTCATTTTTTAATTTTCTGGTTATGAGAGAACTATTGCATTACTTCTTTTTTCTCCTATACATTATTCCCAACTTTTTGCTTACCTGAAATATTTTTTTAATAAAAAAGATTTTGTTGAAAAATGATTTTTAAATTAGGTCCATTTCCGGTTATTTATTGTTAAAAATTGGAAACTTAAAAAAGGTAATTTCTTTTACAATTTTGAAACTTATTGAGCAATTATTTTACATAATAATTTGTGAATTGTGTGCACTTATATTAAATTAAAAATTTATTGTTTAAATTGGATAGGATGTCTGAGAGAACTTCTCAAAAACTTTAATTTTAAAAATCAAAATAACTTTTTATTCTATAACATTATTCAGCGTTAAAAGACAATTAAAAAAAAATTAGTTGGTAATTCTACGATGAATACTTTTTTAGTTATTTAAAGGAAACTAAATCTCTATGCGTTGTTATGGAAATAAGCTGCTTAGATGCTCTGATGACGTCACCTATTGCATTGCTAACTATTGGAGATTTCGTTTTTTTGCGACTAACTCAAAAAGTATTTTTCGTAGACTTATCAAATTCTACTTTTCTTATGGATTTTTTAAAGCTCAATAATGAAATTAAATTAAAGATGGGGGTTTCATTTGCCAAAAAAGTTATTTGGTTTTAAAAATATTATTTTTCAGTATTTCTCTCGAAAGCTCTGTTCAATTTAAGAAGTAAATTTTTAACTTTATGAATTCGCACCCTTTTCAGTAATAATTAATATTTCAATTATTTTAATAGTGGTATTAATGTTAAAGTTATGATTTTTTTTTTTGTTAGACAATAATTTTTATTTAAATATTCGACAGTCTGCAATATCTTGAAAAGCTGACCTTATAGAAAAAACTTCTTTGCCTAAATCGTCTTAATTAAAAGAGAAAACACAAAATATGAAAAGAAAATTAGGTTTCTCATCAAAAATATCAAAGAAAATATCAACTTCTAGTATAACCGGAAGTGGTCAATTTTAAGAAATACAATAAAGTATTCCAGCTTCGGAAATCATTACAATAGGAAAAAAAATTACTTCTCTTAAAACACTTTTCAAAAAAACCACCCTCTAGGTACTAAAAGAAAATGTTTGTAAAGATAAATATAAATAATAGAGAAGATTGTGGAATAAGGAGATAAATTCTTAAGTAAGCAGCAAAAAAGAAAGCAAAACAGAAAAAGAAAAAGATAAAAATAGATAGGGGGTAAAAGTGTTTTTGGTTGGGTAGGTTTTACCTTTGGTTTCCTTTGCAGATTTATCAAGTGGCCTATGTGGCGATAAAGGCAGCCAATTCTCCGCGACCCGGCTCATGGATTTTAGAGAGGTCAATAGACGGCATGAACTTCGAAGCTTGGCAGTATTTTGCAACAAGTGATAAGGAATGCCTCGATCGATATGGAGTAGTGGCGAGAAAAGGGAAGCCCCATTACTTCACCGATTCCGAAGTCATCTGCACTTCCTATCATTCCAAACTGATGCCTTTGGAGAACGGAGAGGTAATTAACTCTTCCATTGTTTTCGCTAATTTTATTAAAGCCAACCCCTAATTTTCACCCTAAATTTCCATCTCTCGTTAGTATATACTCGTAATATAGTGTCAAGGGATTTCCCTTAAAGTAAAAGGCCACCCTCAAACCGAAGAAGAGGTAATTCGATTGGGACAATTGGCACTTTTCATTTTCAACTCCTATTGCTTTAATATTATTCTAAATTATAAGGACTCCGATTTTGAAATTTTGCCATTCATTCAAAATTATGATATTGAATTAATATTAAAAAAAAAAACTTAAATCAAATTGAAATAACGGAATCTAAATTATTTTTAACACACGAAAATTGACCTCTTAAGACCACCTTGCTTCTGCTTCATGGCAAAGTAAGTTATTAACTTCATCAAGTATTTACCGAAGCGAAAAAAAAGAGATTAATGCAACAGGAAAAACGTCCAGACGAAACACACAATATGATTTATAATATTCGAATGCATCACCTGCATAATGAAATGACGCAACTAATTTGTGTCCATTGCGTACGTTATCCTTTCTCCTTTGATGTCTTGGCGTGACCCAAATTCGTCGTAACTCCGTTGCCCATAATAATTACAATAAAAAAAAAAGCGAGCGAACGCGCGAGCGAGATAAAAGACAAGATGCATTACCATTGCGGGCCGAGATGGGTTTCCGCGTTCTTAGCCGCCGCCAAAATGTACATTATATACGTGCATACTATATACTAAACTATATATATATATATATTGTTATCCGTCGTAAATCTTCTTTCTGTTCCCTCGGTGGATGGGCCCGACATGAAAAAAGTTGTTCGAGTGCACTCTTCTCCGTTGGGGTCATCGTGATTTAAGAAAAAAAAAACCCAAACGAAAAAAAAAAACTTTGTCGTGTTAGTCCTCTTCTGGCAACGCGCACCGTTTCCAAATTACTTCTAATGGCTATGAATTTTTCATAGCGGGCACCGTGATTAAAGTGCTACTCGTTTTCGTAAATGAAGAAAGAAGAAGATGGTCATTATCGTTCATTCATATGAAGTTATAATACATTTCGATTGGCCCTGTGAAGAAATAATTACTGGGAAAAAAAAGAAGAAGAGGGACTGGCGTACATTAAAGTGCATGAATTTACATTTTTATGGTTGTGTGTATGCTATATCAACAAAGGGCCATTATTTTGCTCGTTTTTTTATTTTTTCGGCTTACAAAATGGTTTTTATATTTTACAAAAGAGAATTAAGGTTTTTACTTAATGTATTCTAAAGATTTATTACCAATGTGGTAAAGCAAAATGCATTAAAATATTAAAATAGAAAGACAAATAATAATAATCATAATTTTTATAAAAGAAATTGCAAATATGAAAATGGCAAATAAATAATTGCTAATATGGTGAATGCGAAATTATTGTTATTGTCCATGAAATAAAATTTAAATTTGCATTTGGAAATTTATGGTGGCTGAAATAAAATTTAATTTCCTTACGATTAATATTTTAACTGTTTATTTCTAATTTCCTGTTTATACAGATAATAAAACCGAAGTAATTTTTAATTTAATGTTATATTGTCCGTTAATGTCCGTTAATAATAAAATTTAAAAATTAAGTAATTAACAAAAAATTATAATCTTAATTAACTGTTAATTTTTTATTCAAATGAAAAATCCACTTTTTTTTTTGGTACAGCAGTCATAATGAAAAACAAATAATTCTAAATTAAATATCTATTGTCCATAACAATTTAATTTAAATGTTGACTAACTAAAAGAAAAGTAATAAATAATTAAATGAAACACAAACAATTTTTAGTTATTGTCCATAATAATTAAATTTAAAAGTATACTAACAAAAAAAAACTAATAAATATTTTAAATTAACCGTTATTTTTTTTTATATAAATGAAAATCCACATTTTTTATACGAAGAACTGATAAGAAAATCAATTTTAAATTTAATTTAATTAATAAAAAAACACTAAATTAACTACAAAAAATGCATAATTTAAATTAACCATTGTTTTTAAATTCGAAAAAAAGATCCACACTTTTTTGATGCACGGCCGTCCCGGATTCAACGAGACCAGTCCGGAACTGCTGGAATTCACGAAGGCCCGCTACGTCCGGCTGCGTCTGCAAGGATTACGCGGCAACACCGAGCCGTTGCCGGCCTGGCTCTCGCAGGACGTCCACCGCACCAAACGGCTCTTCTATTCGATCCGCGACATCCAAATAGGCGGCCAATGCGTCTGCAACGGACACGCATCGAACTGCCGCCACAACGTCGCTTCAGGCGTACGTAACTTTACCATTTAATTAATTATTTATTAATTCGAATCCTAATCGAAACCATATTGCTGCTAAATTAAATTAAAGAACTTGGAATGCGAATGCGGTCACCACACGTGCGGTCCGAACTGCGAGAAATGCTGTCCGCTATTCAATCAGCTACCTTGGGGCGCTGGCACTTCGAGGGACGCCAAAATCTGCACCGCGTGCAATTGCAACGGGCACGCGAAAAGTTGCCATTACGATGCGCAAGTGGACCGGCAAGCTTCCAGCGTGGACGGCCAGGGTAATTACCGGGGCGGAGGTGTTTGCGATAACTGCACCAAATTCACCGCCGGCACAAATTGCCAGCTGTGCCAGGAAGGATACTATAGACCGATGGGCACCAGGGCGGATTCCGAGGTACCCTGTCTGAAATGCGATTGCGATCCCATTGGGTCGACCGGCTCCTGTTCGCTCCTGGAGAACACTTTGATTTGCGAGTGCAAGGACGGGTACGGAGGACTCAGATGCGATATGTGCACGCTAGGATTCAGGGGCTACCCCTATTGCGAAAAGTGTCCTTGTAATCCTCTGGGGAGTCGCAACTACGCCGACTGCGAAGGACAATGCGTTTGCAAGGTGCGTTGTTCATATAGTATACGATGACTGACTGATATAAGATGAGAGCCTGTTTTTTTTTCCTCTCGGTCGTTTCCAGAGCAATGTAGAAGGGCAGTTTTGCGATCGATGTAAGCCAGGATACTTTTCGCTGCAGGAGGAAAACCCGGAAGGATGTTCGGCGTGTTTCTGTTCCGGGGTGACCGATGTGTGCGCCTCCGCTAATTTACCCTTAACTCTTGTAAGTGCTTTTTCGTTTTCCTTTATTTTTCTCTGCCCTTTTTTTTGCTTTATTTGCCTTTTCTTTGTTATTTCTTTTTTTGTGTGTTTCTTTTGTTAAGCACGCTTAAATTTACTGTAATTAACTGACTAATTAAAAGTGCTAATTAATTAATTTAAAAAATAGAATAAAAGAAAATCTAGAATTTAAATGCACCCCTATTTATTTTCTTCTGCTGTTATTTCTATTGTAGTTGTAATCTGTACTAATAGAGTTATCTTTTTCTTTACTATTATTATTTGTTTAATTATAAATATTTAAAAAAAAAATGTGATTTACGTAACAAAAACAAAAATTATAATTTCAGTACAACGACACAAACAATTGGCTAGTGTGCGACATATCGATAAAGGAAATCGAAAGTCCAAGTCCGGACGACCGGGGCTTGCTAACGGTGGGCAACAACGAGATCCTCGGCAGCGAAGCATACTACTGGCTCGCTCCCGATTTATACGGCGGCAATAAGCTGGACATATACGGCGGTCAATTGATTTTCAAAGTGCACTGGCTGGTAATGCGGGGCGACACGAGCGGCAAACCCACAGCGGGTCCCAACGTGATCCTCATAGGGGCGAACGGCATGCGGATCGCCTCGGGTGACCGCTCCTATACGGTCTCCAACATGACATTCAAGATCCTGCTGGCGGAGTACGACGGCTCGTGGTATCACGTGCCGGAGAGCGTTCGCGACATTGTGACGCGACTCAGGAGGACCGAGTACAAAGGCGAGCGGGTGACTCGCGCCCAATTCCTCTCGGTGCTCACGAATTTGAAGCACGTCCTGCTGCGAGCGAAATTCCACACCGATCAGATCGAGGCGTCGCTCGAGGAGGCGCTGATCTACGCGGGCAATTTCAGCGAAGGATACGGCGCGGTCGAGGAGTGCTCGTGTCCATCGGGATACGCCGGATTGTCCTGCGAGCTGTGTCAATACGGCTACGCACGCGTCAACACTTCAAGCGGCCAGCAGGGCTCTTGCATCAAGTGCAATTGTAACGGACATTCCGCGTCGTGCGAGCCTTGCACCTGCGAGCACAATACCATCGGACGGAATTGCGAACGATGCGCCGCCGGCTTCTACGGCAACCCTCTGCTGGGCTCCAGCGATGATTGCAAACCGTGCGCTTGTCCTCTGCTCGCGCCCGAAAACAATTTCAGTCCCAGCTGTCAATTGGATAGTCGCAGCCAGGATCCATTGGGATACGTCTGCACGCAATGTCCCAATGGGTACACGGGGGACCATTGCGAAATGTAAATGTTTTTTGCGCTCGTTTTGTTTTGTTCTTAAGGGTTGCTTTTCAGATGCGACGACGGATTCTTCGGGGAGCCGACTAAGTTGGGAGAGCGGTGCGAGCCGTGCCAATGCGGCGGGGTTCCTTGCAACAGGACGACCGGCCAATGCTTGGGCTGTCGCGGAAACACCGAAGGTACATGTAACGTGTTCGCTCTTTTATTCATGAGGGTCGCGCACTAATTTATACTGTGGCACGTTTATGAAGCGCTTACTTTTTCCCCCCTTTGCATATTCATTCGCACTCATTGCGCCGATGGTATTACTCTTTTTGGCTCTCATAAATTAAACGCCGACAGGATTTTCATATCAATTTTGTGGTTTCATGATTTTTAACTTTTAATTGTAGATATATACTTTTTTTATTCAAAATTTATTTTTTTAATCTATTTTTCTTTTATAATTATTAAAAAAATAATAATTAGGTATTGAAAAATACGATGGAAATAACTAAAAAGAAAAAGTATTAAAACTTTTTGATCCTTTTAAAAATTCAATGAACTGTGCATTGATTCGGTAGATGGATAGCTTTTAAATTTTAATAGCGGTATCGAGTGCAGTTTCCATTTTGAAAAGCTAAACCGTTCTCGAATAATTTCATGCTATCGCTGAAAATCCTTCATTTCAATTATTTGTCGCAAAGCTTCGTGAAAACTTTTTTTTGTTTGATTTTTCAAATGTTTAAAGATTTTAAATTTATAAACTATTCGATATATTTAAGGAAATTGTAAATTTTCAGAATTTTCGATTTTCATTAAGTAGTTTCATTCTTTTCTGCTGAGAAAAGAAATTACTTTCAATCTTCGGCCTTGATTTTTAAATTCAAATTTCGTTAATCTTCCATTGAATTTAATTTTAAAAATGCTTGTCGAAAATAATCGATATTTAAAGTTGAATTTAACTGTCGTTTTTCATCGGTTCATTTTAATTTTGAAAATGCCTGCCGAAGATAATCAAAATTTAAATTTGAAAATTCTTTCTTTATTTATTTAAAAAGTATTTAAATATTTCAAATAATTTACAAATTTTGAACTTTCGTGACTTTGAATTTATTCGATTCATTGAGTTAAACACAAAAAATTCCTTTTCATTTTCTTTTCTTTCTTCTTATTTTTTTTTTTTTTGTGTGGAGCAAATCCACAGCGAATAAAGTAATCGAAAAAGACAAACAGTAACATAAATGTTTTGCCGTCCTCCTAATAGGATGGAGATGCGAAAGATGCAAAGCGGGCTTTTATGGAAATCCCTCCAGCGGATGCATCCCCTGTCTGTGCGATCCGGCAGGATCTCTAACATCCAATTGCAATAACGTCACCGGCGAATGCGAATGCAGGGAGCACTTTGTCGGCCGAACATGCAACAAATGCGACGTAAGTTTTCAATTATTTACCTTTCCTATTGGCCACATATTAAATATTTTACGATCGCCGCCGCCGCCGCGCCACTATTGACTTCTTCTTTATTGGAAAGTTAATAAGAGGACCCCGAGCTAATGGGATTTTCCCATAATATGTCCCATTTATTGATTGCGTGGTTTTTAGGTAGGTTACGGAAACGTTACTGCCGGCTGTGCGGAATGTAGTTGCGACCCTGTCGGCTCCAAATCAAATATTTGCGATCCTTATTCAGGACTCTGCGACTGTCGCTCCGGCGTCGAAGGATTTCGCTGCGACGCCTGTCAACATCTCTACTACGGCTTCTCGGAAAACGGTTGTCAAAGTAAGTAACTTTAATTATTATTACTTTTTTTCTTTTCTTTTCATTTCCCTTTTTTTTGCTTTTCTTTTTTCCTCCTCTTTTTATTTATTAATTTGCTTTATTTTATAGTAATTTTTACATTTACAAAAAAATATAAATAAGTGTAAAAATTGTAATTATAAGTGAAATGTGGAAAAAAAAAAACTATGGGAAACAGGATGCGAAATCGATGGAACTTAATCAAATCAACTTTGCGTTACATTTCGACTGGGGTCCAAAAAGTTAAATTACGTTCAAGTTTCTACGCTTGTTTTGCATTCCGCTTTGAAGCCCTTTCAATCCGCTGCTCGAATCCTACTTCAAATTCTCCATACGAATGAATTACATTCGACTTGTCAAATAAGTTTATTTATTTTAAATCGAACCAGTTGTGCATTGCACAGTCGTTGCCATCCAACAAAACGGTTAATCAGAAACAGCAGGATCCTTTACACTATTATCACTTTAACGAACCGCCAATGCGCCAATGCAATTTAAAAAATGCATCGAATTGTACTTTCAGCATATGATTCACTTCGAGCAAAAAATTGTTTGTTTTTCGATTGTGTGTAGGCGTCAGACCTTATTTTAATGTTTGTTATTTGTTTGTAAAAAATTGTTGTTATTTGTTAATTTTTTTTTATAGTTATTTAATACAAAATGCATTTTTCTTTAAAAAAAAGAATTAATTGCAATAATTATGATATGAAGTAATATGTGAAAACTAAAAAGTCGAAAGAAACTTTAATTGCGCTCATAAAATCTGCACAATAAAGTTAAAATAAATTATGAAAGAAGAAGATAAGTGCAGCAGAATGAGACACAGTAAATTTTAACGGTCGTAACTCGTGTAATTTATATTCATATGCAATTAATGCATATCGATTTCGTTTTCCTTTACAGCGAATAATTGCGCTCAAATGTCGAGCAAAAGTGACAAAGCAAATTTACAGCTTTTGCACTATATTAGCATACCCGCAATAATAAAACAATAATAGAGAAGTGCACATTAGGCAAAACTGTTTAACTTCTTAAAAATAAAAATGAAAAAATAAAGTAAAACAAATGAAAAGGAGAAGCAGAAAATGCTTAAAACACCACAAAAATAGCAGCAATTGATTTAATTAGCAATCTCAAGTCGAGCAATCGGCCAATTAAAGTTTAATTAAAGAAAAAGCCGTCGCCAAAGCGGATTAAAACTGGTGGCACAATTTGCTCTTGTCTGCGTATTAAGTGTATAAAAGCTAAATGAAAATATTTACATAATAATAAGCGCGAGTTCGCATAAGAAGCCTCTGGTCGAAAGAAATTTGACCCTCGCACCGCTATACAAGGTGCTTCATTAAAGGTTTTCGTTAATTAAAATTCGACATTTCAATGGTCCATAAATTGTTCCCTTCGCCTGCAACGTTGCGTTTGAAATGAACGCCGTAATGATATCGCTTACAAAATCATAATTACTCTTTATTATTTACATGGACGCACACATTATGCGAGTGTTTAAGCCATAGCAGTGTGCTATAGAGTATATAGTATAAATGTTGTTATTCTGCTGAGAGTAATCTCGAAGACCACCCAATGTTTTCTGCAACATGCAGACGTCTTTTTTCCGTTAAATAGTCTCGAAGGCAATAAATGGCGTGCAAATAATAACAACAATATAACGAGGAAATTTTCCTCCTAAAGATTATTTGTTGAAATGTCCGGATGAAATGCTTTGCTTTGCTTTGCTCAAAAGGACCGCTGAGCTGCATCTACTGCAGTAATGTCGCTGCTCTGGAATAAATAAATAAAAGGTTTTTCGGATGAAGAGAGCCGTCGTAAAAAGAGCGTGATAAGTTTATTTATATCTTCATATTCTCGAAAATGTCTTCTTCGGTATTTGGAAAGAAAGTCGTTTTCGAAGTGCATTTGGCCAGCGTTTCCTTCAAATGGAAACCAATATTTGAGCAGAAAATATAATGGATCTGTCGGTTTTTTATTGTTATTTCCTAGATTTTGTTTTTAAATAGAGATTTCTAAGTTTAAATTATTACGAAATATTGCTTACGGTGGTAATTTAACACTTTGTATTAACGCGGTTTTTCTTTATAAAATTTGTTTTTTTCTTTTGGAAAAGTTTTTCTTGGACTTTATTGCTTTTAGTTTTAATTTTTTTTTTTTGCTGGATTATTTTGCTTAATTGATTTTTTAACGGTTTTATTATTTTTGCAATTAGTATATTTTATATCTGCGTTGAAAGTGCTTAATAGTTTTTACGCGTTTTCCTCATTCGGAGTACTGACAGCAGATTTCTTCTCGTTGAGCGACAACGGCTAAGCGCTTAAACCCCTGGGTTCCAATGGACCGAGCGCGGAAACTGCTTAGCGTTATACGACCGCCAGATAAACCGGCGAATTTTTCTTTTTACTTTCTAAATATAGATGCACATAAAATAATAAGATTTTCCCTGTGTGCTAAAGAAATGCCAATTTTTCTAACGCAAAAATTCATTTTTCTATTTTTCGTTTTTCTCTTATATTTCTAATTTTAACTAATTAAAAAAAAATCGTAAGAAAGTAATAAAATTTATAATTGCAAGTATAATTCTTTATGTCCATAGAGATAGACGTTGAAAATTAATAACAAAGCAGAAAACGGAAAAAGTATTGTGTGGCTGGCAGAACGCTAATAATTTTCAGTCATCGCTTGTTTATGTCTTTGTCGTTAATGAAACTTAATTAATAGTTATGATAATGGCGCTTTTAACGACTTATTGATTCAACGGTAATGATTACTGGGTCTCTCTCCTCATCCATTACACGGAATTTAATTTATCTTTCCCGGCGATTAAGGGGACGCAGGTTTTTCACTAAAAACTCATAATTTATGAGACGACGCTCTGGCTGTTCAATGAAAGTCGTCGGTCGCGCTCGAATAATAATTTACCAAGAATTTTGATTCGGGCGCTTTAATTTACGGTCGCGCACATTTAATGTCAATTTTGTTATTCGCCGGGGCATCAAATCTGCATTCGGCGCGAATCGCCTATTAAACGTTCGACTATATGGATATATCGAAATTTCTGTTTGCGAAAAATCGGTCTTTCTGAACGATATATTTTACATTTTCGCGACGATGTTTATCGGAATCGCCGTAAAGTTTTTTTACCTGAATGCTGAATGTAATCTTTGAGTTATGACACCTAAAATAGTCCATTGGCCACTTTCCAAAAAACGCCGGCAAAAAATTCGCAGCCTCTTCTACACTAATTTAACTTAATTTATTTCACTTAACACGTTCCATTAACTCACTAAAATTCCGTTTGCTTAAAAATCTAATTGCTTTTTGTCCTTTTATAAATTGGTTTCTTATGAATTTTTCTTTTTCTATTATAATTTAATCTATTTTCTATTTGAATTTAAAATTTAAGCAATTTAAGTTCAATTTATTCTATAGAAACTAAAAAAAGGAAAAAAAAATAGTTTTTTAATCAAAGGCAATTTACCGTTAGCAAAACCTGATAGGAGTAACTTTTTACTTTATTTTTTAATTCGAAGGGCGGAAATATTAAATTCGCTTATAGCACAAAAAGGGCTTTGCGATTTTTTATATCGATCCCCAATGGCTGTTTTAGGTATACCGAGAGTATTAATAATTACAAGACACGCTACATCCATTCATCTTCAAATCCCTCTTCCACCTTCCATCGAGGTTCGCCTCTCTGGCCACTCTTAAAACCTTTAACTAAAGCGTTTAACACACTTAAGTCAGTGTAAACTCGCGATCCGACTCGTCAGCATCTACTTTATAGTTTATACTTATAGTCGCCTATACTGCCGGGGAGCTTTATTTCCATATTCAGTTGCCGCCTTTTATTTCATTTGATTACATTTATTTTTTGTTTCTTTCGTAAAAAAGAGAATCCGGAAAAGACAAATTGGTTTACGAAGATGAAGTGGTGTGAACAATGCGCTCGATAGCTTTACCCTTAGCTCTGATTGCGGTCATCAGCAGTGTGACCACTGGTGGCGAAAATGTGAATGGACGCAGCAGGTCGAAAAGGTGCTGCTCGTACCCTTATCCTTGCTACAGGAATTGCGTGGCTTGCAATCAGCCAAACTATATTTACAATTTATGTCCTCCTAGAAGAGGTAGATTTAAACTTTTTTGTTTTTCAACTTGGAAATAAATTAATTTGAGCTTTATTTAAACTTTATTAGTTTATCCGACGAGGAAGTACGATGAAAGAAATAGAAATTGGCAAGGATTAAAAGGTAAAAAATGCGAATTTATTTTTATAGTTGAAAATGTACATTGTAAACTAAGAAAATGTTAGTTTTTGTTGAAAATAAATAATTTTATTTGCTCGTAAAGTAAAACTTTAGTGTTTGATGAATACTAAAAACCGAAAACGGATTTATTAAGTGAAATTTAAAATTTTAATGTTTCATTTTATGAGTTGAAAACTATATTTTAAATTGATTTTTTTTTAAATGTTAAGTGTAAAATAGAAACCAAAAACAAAGTTTAAAGTGATTATTTTGCTCGTGAAGTTTTCTATTCCATAGAATTAACAGCTATTAATAAATAACTTTTGTGGAAGCAATACATTTCTGATTTTCTAGAAAACTATGAAAACTGCAAAAAGGAGGATCCGAAGCATAAAGTAACGACGAGTTGTAATTGCACGTTGCTGACTTCCAGCAACGGTTATTACGACCATTACAATCAATAACACGATACTTTTTGAATTAACTTTACAACGCCTCTGTACGAGCGCGCTTTCCTCAAACAAAGAATGATTTATGTCATTCGAGCTTCAACTTCTTCCTGCCTATTACTCATTGTATAAAATGTATAGCAATTCATTATTGAGCATTTGATTTGCACGGAGCGAGCGGCGAAAAGTTGAGAAAAATTAATTGCAGCAGCAGCAGTAGTGGCAATATATTTTAATGGGGGCGGCAAAAAGAGAGCGAGAAACATAATTTTCGGTAAAATAGCTCTCCAGATGTCGGCCGTCATAAAGATAAAACTAGTGGTAGAACTTTACATATTTATTTAGTTACATCTGTGCGTCTGCGGGCAACAAATTAGTGCCTTGCAAACCGCACGGATCGCGCAATAAATGCGAGCGTCTTAATTTAGGCGAGCGACCAGAAGAAATTCGGTAACTTCCTCAAGTGCTAAATTGAACGAACGCAAAGCACAACACGCGCATTCGGAGCGCGTGTTGTTTATGAAAGCTCTCTAATAGTACAAACTACTACTGCGGTAATTTATTTAACGTAAATCTTCCGCCGCGAACTAAATCTTTTTCACTTATAATTCGCGCCGCTAAATATATCCGCGCGGTTTCGGCGCGCAACGTGTAAAATGTAAACTTTGCCGGCATGTAATTAGATCATCGCCATAACTGAGAGGGCTTAAGAAAAGTGCGCGCGAGGATCATTAAAAGGTCCCGCCGCTATTCCGGAAAAAGATATGCATTGGGGCGAAAGAAAGGAAGGAAGAAAGAAAGAAAGAAAGAAGGAAAGAAAGTGGTCAGATTGTATCGGGGAAATGTGATTAATCATCGACTAGTTAGTGGAATCGATGGTCGAACGGAGAAAAGAGCAAGAAAGGAGTAAATTGTGTGGGCTGTTTAGTATAGTAAGCGTTTTATGTTTCCTTTCTCATTGTCCAATCAATTGATTAGATTCGGTTTTAATTAATTTAGCCCTGGGCGCAGGCTTAATTAATCCTACGATACCTATGATCATGACTCGTCCGTTCTTATTAATACTAATAGACACATTATACAAAAGTTATACAGAGACATTCATATAGAATCAGTTGCATTGCTTAGATATCATTGAAAAAGTGAATTGAATGAATGCATTTTTTTGAAAAAAGAAAACAAAAGATATAATGATGACATAGAGATATGAAAAATCTTTTTTTTTTTTAAGTTTTACTATTTTATATCTCAATATTATTAATGGTTTTGTTTAAATTTAAAGAAAGTTAATATGTCAAATGAATCAATTAATTTTTAGCTAAAAATTAAATTAAGTTTTACTAAAAAATGAATATTTTTTTAATATTGTAACATTAAAAAATGTTTAAAGGAATTAATATAATTAAATAATACATAGTTTACTATAATTAAAATTAAATTGTATTAGAAAAAATATTTCTTTGTTAAATTGAATAAATATCAAATGATTAATTTGAAAATTAAAGATTAGTTTAAATTTTTCATTTACTTCTTACTTTCTTCGTTGGGCTTTTAAAAATATCTGTATTATTAAAACAACTTAAAAATCGCTTTGAATAAATTACATTTAATTTAAAGCAATATTCATCGTCTGAAATTTTTATAAATTAATCTCTATCTTCATTTAATTAATGATTTTTTTCAAATTAAAAGAAATAAAAAGTCTTCAAAAAAAAATACAAATTTAGCTGCAATTAAAATTAAAATGATTTTTTTTTTATTTTGTTAAAAAAAATACTAATTTGTTATGATTTTTAATATTTATTTTCAAAAAATAATATAAAAATCAATTTAAATTAATTATTATATGAAAATAAAATTGATAAAAATCGAAAAAATTAATAGAAACGCATTTAAAATAAAAATCTTTAAAAAAGTACAATTTAAATAAATAATTTTAAGATTTCAAGCTTAAAAATGGATTCCTCGTAGAATTTCACTATAAATGACTTTTTTCCGCGTGAAAATCGGTCAATTTTAAGGGATTTGCCTAATTTTTAAATATTGCTACATACAGTGCGTTCACAGTACAGAAGTGCAAAGTTTGACAGCCCCTAGCTGCCCAAAAGGGCACTAACAATAGTAACAACGGCCATATT
>JASKGO010007920.1:0-16170 GCA_030556065.1 Holobus sp. GC000080 | reverse complement strand
CGCTGCTTTCGATGGGGGTGCACTTTCGTGTTCCTTTTATTTATCGCGCCGTTTGTTGTCGCGGGTGGCCGTCTAATAAGTGCACCGCATCAGTACAATTTACAATTAGCGGGTACGGAACGCCTGCCGTCGAACGCTATCATTATCACGACCCTTGTGACTGCCGTGGCGCGACTATTGCCAAAAGCAACACAAGCGGCGACGAAATGAAGTTATTAAAAAAGACGCACCGCGTCGCCAAGAAAGGCAAAGAGGTCGCAGCTGCGAACGCAAGAACTGGATTGGCGTGTCCTGGCAATCACTGTCGCTTGTATTGCAAATTTCTCCTGTCTCCTATTACTTCTTCTTAGCACTTTGAATCTTAATTAAGAGCACCCTCTTTATGATATGTACAATGTGGAGCATAACAGTTCGACCTCAGTAACCCCTTTAACCATATAAATCCCCTTCTTATGCCCGCGCACGTAAACGGGGATGCTGCTGCTGGTGCTGCGAGCCAACCTGGCGATAATCGCGTTTTATGTTCCGCCGTTGTTATGTCCCATTAAAATCACCTACAACAATCAATTCTAATTGCATTGCCCCATAACGGGAGACTACGGCAAATGCGTCCCGAAAAGCAGAGAGAGAGCCAACTCCGCCGGCATTTCCAAAGCCCTTCAGGCTCACCGGGATGCCGGCACACATCCGCAAGCACACGGACACACACCCTCGCGCGCGCAGTCGGGAGCGCATACATTTGCAAACATACCACTGTCATTATAACCCTAACACCATAAAATCCAACCGAGATACTAAAACATACGCGTGTAGATGGTCGAACAAGGCCCCGTTACAATGTCGCTAAATGCAAAAGCGGAAAGTGCAACATTGTTCCCGTACGGGCGTAACATACACACCGCCATTTAGTATAATGCATTTTCATGTCCTTCGTGAATATGCTCGCTGCCCATAGATATTATTTACACCCGAAGGGGATTACTAATTAATTTAGCCAAGTGTTTCAAGTGTAACGTCACAACATATTACGTACAACAATAACATTGTTATTACATTGGCCGGTAAATAATGCTTCGGATAATCAGTTATCTATTCGAAGCTCACGCTCGCAATTAAAGCGAATTTAATACGACATGAATAACCGGTAAAAACTTCAAAAAACGTGATCTGATTTTTAAGGATTATCATTGCAATGTAAAAAGTTATGACCTAATTTTCAATTATTTAAAATTCAAAGAATTAAGTGTTCAATGAATCCAATTCACTGATTAGTTATTAAAATAAATGATCATAACTATCAAATTTTAACGGCAAAAAGAAAGAGAAAAATGTACTCACATTGGAAGCCCTTTCTGAGCTGCCCGAAGATCCGCGGTCCATCCATCCGGAACCATCCACATCGGAGTGAAGAATACACATTGATTAATTGTTCTAACACTCGCGACGCGTTACGTTTTCGATATTAATGCTTAATTACCCGTGATGCACGATGGCATATTCGGATTATAATAAAAACACAAAAACAAAACCGGAAATCTGTAAATAAAACATTAATTAATGATCTAAAATTAAGAACGCAATTAGCATGCATTAAATTAGTACATACAATCACACCTTTAGATATCGATAAACAACACTTACTTCACGAAATTAGACGAAATGCAAACGATGCTGTAGTTTCTTGCAGCATTTGCAGTACGTGCATCCTGCAAAGAAGAAAAACACGTGCATCAGCAAATATATTATGCAAATCTATGAAATATAATTAAAAGGAAACAATATGAATGTGTACCTGTTGATTTCAATAGCGTAATTAGTGAAAAATCGCTAGTTAATTGCTCGTCGAAAGCAGAGCGATGCGTGCGGATTACTTAGTGCAGGGTTACTGATCAGTAGCACTCCCCGCTAACCGAGCGCTTAGATCCTTAGTTGATGCGTCATGCTAAGCTGACTTAGTTATTTACTTTCTTAATTTTTCTTTTTCTAATATGCAAAATTAGTAAATTAAAATGTTTCTGCTTTTGCTCGTTTGCGTTAATAGTACAATATATAAAAACAAATCAACGAAATAAATAATTTACAAATTCGCGTTGCAATTGTTTCTTGCGCGAAATGAAAAGTAAACGCAGCGCCGTTTTATTTATTAATCAAAGGGACGTTTTATAACTTCCTGTAAAAGTTTTACAGGCGCCGTCTATTAAATGTATTAAAACTTGCGATTCGACGATCGTAACGAAATATATAGAATAATAATGCAAAACAGGCAAACATTAGATGACAGACATCCATTAAAGAAATTACAGCGCGAAATAAAACAGGGCCATGAATATTATTATTAATGCAGAAAAGCACTATTAAATATTGCTCTTGATGCTCCGCCGTTATTCTTTTTCGCGAGCGCGCGCGGATTATTTTGCGCGTTCCGCGCTTTTATTTCCACTTCAATTTGGTTACAATTACAGTTCGCCGCCGAGTCGGCGATCGTAATTCCTCTACGAGCAATTAAAAATGAAGCGTTTGCCGGGGAAAATAAAGTAGGTGCAGCCAGGGCTTCCAGGCGGCCAGGCAGCTTGCAGTATAATTTCGTGGAAAACACGTCGCTTGTCGAAATTTGCTTCCCTTTGTTCGGGCCTATTGTATCGACATTAATTGGTCGTTTAATTTTGGCTCGGCTCTTGCGGGAGAGCACTTTTATGCGTTTCCAGAAAGCGCTTAAAAATGCTGCCACTCTCAAATAAAGGCCTAAATCGGAAAGAATTCCGCTTGCGCGCACCAACCGAACACATGCAATGACATTTACTGCGCTGCAATAAGACGTCTTCGGTGCAACACGTATGTATAAATTATAAACGTACAGATAAAATAATCCTGCATCTTCTTCTTCTTCTTGCGCTTCGCAAGATCCAATGCAATGCAATGTAATGCGAGAGAAGAGAGCAATCGTTTGCCGGTGACGGCTTGTCACCTATCAGCATCGATATTGCCGTCCGTTCGCTGCAGAAGCCGCCAGAAAACTACTCATTTTATAGCGCTTTTAATGAACAATTCGACACGCACTTCAAGATATTAGGACACGACTTTATGAGCGAAAGCTACCAAATTCTTAATAAAAATTTATGATCGGTAGCGAAGATACATTTCAAGGAATTATGTCTACGGAATAATACTTTGCACTGAAGTGGAATTACCGTCAACGGTATACAACATATAAAAGCACCGAGTCATCGAAATTTTACTGACTACCGTATTATTATATATATATATATATATATTATATTATTGCTGTGAACTCTGCAAAACGAATGGCCACTATGGCTGATCAACGGACCGCATTAACTTTCTTTGCGGAAAGCGAATGATCGATAGTTGTGTAGCAGCAATTATTCGAATTTCGAATAAAAATAAATATTCGCACCCCGTAATTGGCCGCAAATTATTCAATCGAAGGATCGACAACTGCTAACGATAAAGGGTTGCTCTTCCGCACAATGGACTCGTCCCCCCTGTTGATATGTCGCAGCACATCCACACCACTGCCGAATCCGAATGAATTATTAAAGCGAAATGAAACGCATCTGTTAACTGCACAGCGAGCAACAACGTAAACCGATTAAGGAGAGAGATCAAGTGATTGAACAAGTGCATATCGCATTAGGCGGTGCCTGAGCAAAGAGGAAACTGTCGAAAGTGGCGAGCAATGCATCGACGATGAATTCGGATCGAAAATATGCAATAATAATCCGTGCGTAATAATTTCTATGCGCTCAGTTGCGCCCGGGAGTCGATAGATTCTCGCCGAGTGGAAGTGCATCAATGAGGACCTCTTAAAATGGATATGCGAGTTAAATCGAATGATGCTCGAGTCAACGCAATTACTGCAACCTTCAATGAATCTCATCTTGGCTTGAACGCGCGCTCAGGGGTTGCAATGTGTTTTGATACTGGATCCCGTTCGCCGCGCAACGTAATCAATCATGATAGTCACTCTGGGGCAAACACGTCTGACGGTTACTTACAAATCTTGACTAATCGACCTCCTCGGTATCATATCGTAATACTGTATCCGCTAGTTGCTAGCAAAAGATTCACTTAAGCTCTGATTCGGCTGCACATACACACTGGGTGTCGTAATTGATTGGATTGCTTTAATAATGAAGATGCTAAGTGGTTTCAAATGTTTTTGCAGTTATTCAAAATTCTCTAATAGAATAGAATAGAATAGAATCTAAATCTATGAGGAGTAATTAGAAAGATTTCAAAATTTGATATCTCTAAGAATGTCAATAAATAGGCAGTTTTAAATGTTTCTGCAGTTATTCAAAATTACAAAATTTACAATTTAAACCTATGAGGAGTAATTGAAAGCACACTAAAATTCAAAATTCATATCCTTTGCACTGACGAAGTAATGAAGTACAAATTTTGGAGCATTTCTGATATCTGTTTTTTGGAAATTTTCTCACGCGTTTCCTCACCCCCAGCCCCAAAACCCTCGAAAAAGCTAGTAATAGTGACAACATCCGACGTAGGGATAATTTAGATGCGTGTGCGTGCAGTACCTGTCACTATCCGCGATTATCTCGACGGACCTGATCAATATTCTAATGTATTCCGATGAGCAGACGCTGATGGTTTAGGTGCATCCATATGGTAGCGGTGCACCGCAAATTCCCACGTTGATAGGTCTTAGTTTGGGTTACATGCATTAGTCGGTTGCGTTGTAAATGCATTGTCCTGCGTTTCACATCTACATCTACCAGTGCACACGCACCAGTTTATAGATATGCACTATGCAGTCTCCGAGTCTCCGAAATGCATTGCATGGAGAGACTGAGAGTGGTCTATGAGTAATGTAAGCTCGTCGGACGAGTATTTCCTACCGAGCAATTAGTCAGTATTTAACGAAGCGTGAAATATTTTGTGTGCGCACTTATACAATGTGCATACGTTATGAGCATGCATTTATGCACCTATATCAGATTTTGTTAGTCTTGCATTACCATATAACAGCTCGCCACTAGCAGGTCAGGTAAGATGCATGCGGTCGGAAGTAGCCAATTACTGGTGGTGAATCATCGGAGAAGACCACCGCCAGCCGGAGCAGTGCAAACAGGATTAGATGTTTGTTTGCTCCTCGGACATTATTATATCCATTTTAATGTGACCGAAAGGGCGACGGGATCATTTTTCACCGGCCGCAACAATGCGCTAAATAAAAATCGAGAAAACAGCGGATTCTGGCCGAACGGGAGAGAGAAACTCCAGCGGCACAATCACAATGTATACATTTAGATGTGAACGCACATCGGGGAGATAAATAACACCGCATATCCTATGTATAGAACCGTTGAAGTTAACATATTGGTGGTGTCCAGAAAAAATGCACCCGAATTGGGGGGTGCATATATGCATGCCGCGCGTACATTTGCCAGCGGGCCTGTAATGAGCGCGCTGCAATTCTTCTGCTCGCAGCGGAATTTCCTCTTCGGGGGTGGCCGTCACCCGTCACACCCGAGCATCCGGATGTATAGATGCACTAGTAGATAACGCACAACATGCACGCATCACCGCGAACCTGACGCACGGCGAAAAGTTAATTTAAGGGTTGCGCGACGGCGATGCCATTGCAGTGACGTTCATTTTTTTCTGCGAACGCTTTCGAAACCTTTAATTAAAATGCTCCCTCTGACTAACCCCTAAGCATTTACTATACAATCGAGGCCTGTTTTCTGTTGTTGTTTTTTTCATTCTCTTCAGCCCCCTTTACCTTAATTTGATTACTTAATTGACCTGTTTCGGTGACATCAGGTTCTACACCCATGCATTTATATACATATACATCGATATATACATACATAAATATACATAAATGCACTTCATTATGTATATGGAATAATTAGTCATAGAGTACCTACAGTAAAACGCTTTAATTTACGAACAGAGTCGCGCACTTACATACACATATTGTTATGCAAAGCAAGTCGGGTAATTAGAATAATTAAGTAACAATAATTCGTTACATTGTTTGCATGTCGTTGGTTGGCATTTAGATCTCCGCGCGAGCAGTACAGACGGCACAATCGGCGGTGAATTGCAGATGGAGTGGTGCGCGAACATTGTACGTGTTCTTTGTTCGTTTCGTAGTTCCGTAGTGTGCACTCATATACTAATACCAGTCGACCGTTTACGGAAGATTTTTATTGCGGATGAAAATTAGTGAGCGTCGTAACTGCACATTATGCGGATCAATTGTAACAGCAGTCGGAATCGGTACGCGGAGAGCGATCCAACGGAACCGGCCCCCATTAATCTTGCTAAAAGTGACAGATAATAAAGCGAGTCATGAGAATTTGCAAACATAACCCAATCTATAATGCAGCACAATACAATTTGGAAAGGCATTAAAAGCGAGAGTATAGTGAACTATAAAATGCGAAAACTGGCGCACTCGTTAAAATTACTGCTACTCTATAATGGCAGTATGGAGTAGTATGTAATGCAACAGCGGTGGCATCCCCCAACCCGCATAACGGAGCACTGGAGGCAATATGTAAATGACCGAAAATTGTTACACTCGTAAAAAGAATAATACTATGTACCTATAGTAGTATATGTATTTTTTTACACGCATGTATATATTAGATTTCAAACAAATAACAAACGCGCGACTCTCTAAAAAAATCTATTAAACATTTAATGTTCGCTTCGAATATAAAACATATTAGGTGCGAGGATTTTCACTGCTCGCATAGCAATCCGAATATATTTCCGTTTTTATTTTTATTTTTTGTTTTTTCGGACACACAATGCAAACTTGTCACGTAGCGCGTATAGATCGCTTGAGAAAAGCAAAAGGGGACTTATGATACACACGTTATATGGATGCGGACGGTATATGTGGTGGAGAAGGCACAAAGAAGCGTCCCGTAATCAAAATTTGATGAGCAATTAAAACAAAACGGAATGGTGGCCATCAAAACGACCTGCCGACTTACTATTATTTATATACGTGCACTTTATAGGACGCACGAGAAGACTATCTGCGATTAAAGTGCATGCGACCACCCTCGCACCACTTACATTCCGCTCTTAAATAAATAAACAAATAAATGAAGGAAAAGATTCGGAAAGCCGCAGTATATTTATAATGACTCACCGTTCGGACTGTTGTCCGTGCATTTACACCAAGAACAGAGGAACAGAAGAACAAAGCCTAATGCACACCACACATCCGAATGCAAATATTACGTAATAAGAAATTAATTGCATTCCGCAATGTTCGGCATTCGAAAAGAATGCAAAGAAAGTGCACCCATAACACATCCCAAAAACGGTTTCTGGGCTTATATAATAATGGCGCACCGGGTCAATTTGTGACGCAAACAGTTATTAATTTCATATATTGGTACATCGGATCGCCCATAAGAGACGGGAAAGTCCTATAAAAGACATGAGACGGTAGGCGCAGAGATGCAAATAAGGACTTGTGCGTCTTCTAATGCTCCTCGAAATGGCCGGACGGTTAATTATGAAATTGCGTTATTACAGGTCATGCGACATATCAGGTAGATTAGATTGGTATGCAATGGCACACCACTAAATTACCATGCGCACCGTGTTGGTAATACTTGGAAGAGAGCAGAAAGAAACGGCCGAGCGCGAGTTGTGTGCAAGCGAATTATTATCCTTTCGATTCCGTGAAAAAGCGTGACGCCCGTAAATGTAATCAAATCGAATAATCAAAAACATGTAATTTCATGTGCGCATTATCTAAATTAATCTTACAAATTACAAAGGAGTATGGCCGTTTTATCTCCCGGAGACCATTATACACGTCTTTATACGTATTTTGTCTGTACGCGTAGATATTAATGCGCGCGTGTGTGTGTGTGTGTGTGTGTGAACGCGGGGGCATTAATGGGACCGTAAAATATTTCAAGTTGCGTTCGCTCGTTCGAAGATGAATTCGATCGTCTCGCGCGTTCGCACGCATAAACATCCCTTGTATACTTATCCCATTAAAGGGCCATATTCCTCATTACCGAATTTAATTAAAACGCAGCTCTTCTCGCGCCTTCACTCCGGTCCTATCTGACAATTCCGTATACGTTAATGCCGTTTACGCGTTTAAAACGCGCTAGGCAGTGGGCACAGAGAAACAAAGCTCCGGTCTCGGGGTCCGACCAATCGGGCATTAGATAATCTGGAGCGTAATAAAAGCGAGACCCTAGATGTTAAAAACGCATTAAGTCATCTCGCCGCTCTATTGTTCCGAGTTGATTCTAGGTTTTGAGTGGAAAACGAGGAGATTAGAAAAGTGCGTGTGTGCATCGATGTGCGTGCAAGTCATGCCGTTATGGCTTCGGGAGAATATTACGTTGCCCGCTCGTTCCATATATACTACGTATATGCATGCACACACACATACACACACACACAGGCATAGAATATATGTTGTATGTATGGTACTCGTACAGTCTGCAGAGATAAAAAGAAAACAAATAAATGTCTATTGCTGCTGCTGTGCCGTCCCCTCGGGAGTAGATCGGAAGACCGAACGGAAAATTCAATCACATCATCGAAATAACAAGAAAACCAGGTTCCGAATACATGCATGCATGCACGCACGCACGCACGCACACAACGCAACAGAACACACCCCCGAAGTCATGTCGCAGCAGCAGCAGCAGCCGCGGCAAGGTGCATTGCGAATGTGTGTGCGCGTAATGTATGTATGTACAAACGGGGCGCATCTATCCATCATTCGCCGCATCATATAAAACATCCACTTTAAATTCGAAATAAAAACAATTTCGAGCAAACATATTTAAAAGCAGCGGGAAACCGCCGGTGCGTATACAATGCCGTTCTCCGTACTACCGGTTCTCCCGTTTTTTCCCCGTTCGGCATGCGTGCATGTGTGTGTGTGTGCCCTGGCGAGAGGAGAGAAGATTGACAAGGGGTTAGCATTCCATGGAAATGTGTCGGAAGATCCGCATGCGAATCCGCCACGCTCTATTCTGCATATTCATCGCACACAGGGTGCTCGAAATGCATTTTTTTCCCAATGCATTGAACGCATGCACTGGCCGTATATTGAAAAACTACCCTGTGAGATGGGAAACAAGTGCACATTGTATTGTAAAATCGGGGGAAAGCTTGTATACAGCGTACACGCTACACATATTTGTAGATACGCCAAATGTCGCCCGCGATGCAGATTAGCAGCTACTTCCGGTCGCTGACATTTTTTTTTTTTAGTTTAAACTTTTAAGTTTTGTGAATTGCGAATTGTTGGATGCGCAATTGCAAACAGATATATGAAGTTAAATGAAAGATGGTATTTAAGCGAGCCGCACCCTCTTCGGAAACGATTCGAAATTAATAACCGGCGATTTAAGCCTTGCGGATCAATTAACGTGGATTAAATATTAGAGCGCGAATACTCTTCTAATGCAAATTTACGAGATTGCGCCGGTGTATACTTGGCTCATCGTACACGGCGGAGCCGGTCCAGTTGGAAATCCCGGCCATCAGCAATGGTCATAATTTAGCCTGTCCGTCCGTAATCCTTGCAGGGAACTGTTTTAATTACTGGCGTCCCGAGGGAAGAGCTCTCCGTCGAACAGTGGCGTCGTCAAAACAGTTAACATCCCCGCATAATAATCGTTGCGTTGTGTTGCGTTACGTTACGTGGCATGTGTGTGTGTGTGTGTGTATGTGTGTGTGTGTGCGACCAACTGCCGCGTGTAATTTCGGCAGGACCTTCGAAATGAATCCACAAACGGATTTACTCCTGCGTCCCATTAGACGTGTATCATTTTAAAGCCTCCATTTATCAACGAGCATTGCTTTTTATTAGGCGTCGGGCGCAAAAGCAAGATCAAGACGGTTTAGGAGCAATTAATAATGTCTAAATGTCTGAAGTGTATTGTAAAATGCCGAGTATATTATTGCGAACGAATGGAAGAGGATTTCTGTTGCTGAAGAACAAGACGGCGGAATAAGGGGCGTAAATTGCTTGCTTCCAAGAGGGGGCGAAAAGAGCGAAAATCGAAAATTTAATTAATCCATTTGGCGGAATAACAGATTACTATTGCGAATAGTAGTATTATGACGAATGGAGTTTACTTCGCAGTTTATAAGAGCTCGTTCCGCATTTTATGATCTTCCTATACCTCTCGGGCCGCGCATCGCACCAGAAAGGGAAAGGAAAAATAAAGCGCTGGCTCGTTTCTGCCGTGTGCATGTGCTGCTGATATAAAATGATATCTATATAACCGGGAATTTCTTCTCTTTTTGCATTGCTGCTCCGGAGGTACAGTAAGTACGCAGCGGAGGAATGAATGAGCTATTTATCTGAATAAAAGCTCCCCGCACTCTTTGTTTATCCCGCTGCGCGCATATAAATAAATTTGAGTGTCGATGAAAATGGATGGAACATAAATATTTTATGGGAATTTTGAAGAAATTTCCTCGTTCATATATCTAATTGCAGACGCTCGCTTGTTCGCTTGCTTGGCAGTCATTCCGTTCCGTTCTGTTTTTTATGTCGCGCACACAAAACGCAACGTCAAGCCAGGCCAAATCATAAAGCAATTTTTAAAAATACAAAATACGCATTTGTGCAAGTGCATTTATACATGGAGGCGTACCAATAAAAGGCAGCACGATAAAAAAAAATCCAACATAGGTACTTATATGCACAAGCAAGGTTGCAATAAATAAATCAAAGCCCGTGCACGAAGCGGAGCAAACACAATGAAATCGAGACGGAAAACGGGAGCAGTGGAAAAGTGCACAGTAAGAGGATCGTAAAAACAAAGTGACCGCATGTAACTTATTATAGATGGGGTGTAGCACTTATTTCGGGTACGGTGGTGTAACTGCATGGCAAATGTGTTACACGATAGGCGGCAGTGGGCGGTCCGGGTGCTCGTAAATGCCACGTAAAATCATCATATTCAGCGATCTGCATTCGTTCCTACGGTTGTGCAGTGTGGAAAATCGACAGTTCGTTTATGCGGCCAAATGTATATTTCAATTCCGACACGTTGGTGTATTTGAGGCCCAAGCGGAGGAGCCCAATGTGCCTGCCGTCATTGGGAGGAAAAGCTCCTCGCCCGTCCGACCGCTCAATATAATAAATGTTTTACGAGCAGTGCGCGACTTGATATTATATTATTATCGTTAACTTGTTAAGTACTTTGATGATTCATACACACATACTATACACGCTTCTTCGGCACCCTTAATTTGCACCGCCTATAAAACGTGTAACAGGCATCGATTGCGTTGCCCGGCTACGGTAGCAGCAGCAGGTCCGATATGTCTTTGACCACCAGCTGTTGAGCTGAGAGCAAGCGACCCGATGGGAACTGGGTTAATTAATTGTGTCTTTGTATATTACGGCGCGCAATCAGTGGCCGGTGGTATACAGCGAAGATCAAAAACGGAAACCCGATGGCAATTAGAACGGTTTTCCCTATCGTCGCGTGTCGGCGTATCGCGAAATAATTCGAGTGCGAAAACCGGCAAGCAAAAAGGCTCCTTTCGTTCGTTTCGCGTTCGAAAAGAGCGGCAGCGTTTTAACGAGCGGAAGCCGCACAACGGCGAAAATGAAATCTCCCGATGCCCGAAGTGTTTTCCGATGCGTCGCGGCGCTTAACAAACCGCGAAAACTTCCCCGATCCACACATAAATAACGACATCGTCCAATTATACAAACCAAACTTATATTTTGCTGTATTCTTCGCAAAAAGAACTTATGCGAGTATACAGGTAGGTAAAAAAAGAACGAAAATTACCGCATTAAATAGGGAAACAGAATAAATAAACTAAAAAAATATATATAAAAAATGTCGCAACAATTGATTGGCGCCGTCGATGCATTCATAATTACGCCTTAAAAGCATTCACCACATCATAATAAAGTATAAAATTTAATGCCGACTGGATGATGATGATGCGGTGCGGCGCATGCAGAAGAAGCAGTTAGCTAACAACGTCAACATTCAACAACAAAGAGGACAACGACGACTACGACGATCGACCGAAGACCGAAGACCGAACACTGTGCGTTCGGAATGTCTTTCTTTTTAAGTGCATGCCTCTTTGTGCACTATACCGATCGTTTATTGCTTGATTTATAGATTTCATTTAACGTTTATTGGTTTAATTCCGTATAGCTTATTTTTAATGTACCAGCCATGTAGTACTTACTTGTTCCTCCCATATCCCTATCGTCTCGTTATTATTATTTTGGCTGTTATTAGTTATTACCCGCGAGCTGAACAGTAACAGTAATAACAATAATACTATTAATGATAATATTATTAGTAGTCTTAGCCCGGACGGCAGTTAAATGGCAATAATGCGACCTACACCTATCAAACTGTGAGTCAATTATATCCCGACCGAGATATTAATAATTTTACGGCTTCCATATTACAAAGATAAAGAATTACAACTTAGTTTCATTTCATACGATAAGACGTAATGTTTCTTTTGTCCGATGGGCATGTAGTAGTAGTACGAGTACATACAAGTACAATGTACATACGATATTTTATGTATTTATGCATTTAGCGATATGCCAACCGAAGGAATCGCACGGAATTGATTCATATATATACATATACTATATACATACATAAATATATATAAATACATACATAAGTATTATATACATAATGCGAGTCGAAGAAATCGACGTAAAATTTTATTTATGCACTTCGCCCGTATATAAAGACCAGCGACGACCGAATCCAACAAAAGCTTCGGTTATTATGCCAAGTACAATATAAAATATTATGATCTGAATGCATAAAAAACACTTACTTACTTAGATTGTATATTTGGTACGGCTCAGCGTTCGGTGTTCCTCTCGGACGCGCGACGTTTTATTGCGTCTCTTTCGCGTTTTCGCTCTCGCGACCGGCATTCATTTTTTCGCCGCTTGTTCTCTTCGCGAGCCACTTTATATTCCTTCTCGCTTAATAAGAATAGTAATGATAACAACAATGCAATGCGGAAGCCATGCTTATATACGAGCCAGCATACAGAAAGAAGCATCAGCGGGTTTTTTACGATGCCGACGAAGTGTCTTAATGCTTATCTTCCTAGTAGCTCATCGTTCGACGGCCCCGCGCCACTCCAAATCAACTCTTCCACGGCAGACTTTTATCTCCTTCCGAAAACATTTTTTAGTTTCGGTAAAAACAAACTGTTTTTTGCGCTTGCATTTTGTTTGTTTGCTTCTTTGAAAGCATTTCGAAGCATATGAAAATGCATTTATGCGCCCGTTGTAATACTTGTAATCGCTCGCGAATTAAATTGAAAGGGAGCAAAAAAGAGCGTCGAATTTGAACATTGTCATTCGACCGGATTATGCTGATTTCTTTTACAGTCGCTGAAATTTATGGCGCGATTGGAAATATGCCGAATTGACATAAAACGCCAATATGCGGATGTAAATTTCGGTTTTGCGATCGAAATACGATTTACGTGCGTTTGTAAAAACAGACTTTGACTTCCTTAATGTTCCATTGCAGTGAGTTATTTTACTACTACTGCTGCCACTACTGGAACGGTACGAAGAAACAACAAAAAGAAGCGTTCGAAATCGTCTCTCGTAAAACGCATATCGCTGTTTACGATATATATGCCGTATAACAGAATCTATCTTTAACCGTGAGCCCTTTTACGACCAACTTTAACTGTCATCCGTCATTATCCTTATTATTTATTTCCCAGGACTAGCAGATTAGGACGTTCGCCGATGAAAAATATAATCATTAGCGGCAACGAATTGCGTCAAATTGCAGTAAATCAATCTATTTCGAACGAATGGAAATTAAATTTGTCCCCCGTTGACCGAGGCAAATAAATAAGTCACCTGCCGCATTTCTTGTCTCAAAACCTTATAGGTGTAATTATCGATAGTGGCAGGACTACTGGAACTGGCACTGGCACCGGCACAACCAACAGGGAACTTAACGGCAACGAAGTCGCAGAGTAGAAAACAAAGAAGAAAAAACTATGGGGAAGAAGAAGTACGTAGTGCACAGTACAACGTTAGAGGAGCGTGCCAGTGCGTTTTAAGGATGAAGTGGATTTATTGGTACGCGAATAGATACCATCTGTGAGGTAAATTGGTGATCGGCAGTGTTCTACTCGGATGAGCATCAGACCCATATAGCACTCCGGAATCTTAAGAATCTGTCAACAGAATTTACAGCCTCAGGAAACGAGACGACTACATACGCTTCAACCATTATCGAGACATCGCTTTGTTCCCCATTCAAACGACCAACCTACGTTTGCCGTTCGCCATAAAATAAACCGACTGCGCGATTTCGAAAATAAATAAAAACGCGCGGATAAAAATAATGTAATACGCGCGAGGAGCGGGCGGCAAAAATGGAAAAACCATTAAACTGCAGTAATTCCAAGAGACCGTAAACTTTTCAAGTTGCCGTTGTTCCACTCGGCGGGCACACGCAGAGCGATTTTTTTTTTATTATTCACTTTTTGTTTTCGTTTTGAGAAACAACAGCCGAAGAGCGAAACAACAAACGCGAATTTTATAAGAATTTTATATTCTTTTTTCGGAGAGGATAACTACCGACTACTGGTTCGTTATCGAAAGTGCTGCAGCTATACTTTAATACTTTAAAAACGCATTGTGTATATCAAGAACTTAATGCTCGATTATACAGAGCCAACAAGTTTTTAGATTTTCAAAAAGGTAGAGTAGCACTTAAAGCAGCAAATAGATAAAGGCAGGCAATGAATCGGTATTACAATTCGCCATAAATATCATCGACGGAATACCTTTTCTTTGCGCTCTTGCCTCTCATCCGCTCTTAATATTGCCACTGCCGCTGCTGAGGATGATGGGCGAGAAATAAAGGCGAAACTAGAAGGGAACTTTTTGTAATTAACAGACTGTTTCTTTGTTGCGAGGGATCCGAAGTTTGCGAACTGGAGGGCAGGGTTCGTGTGGTATTCGATTAATTTGTCAGGGACCATTAATGTCCACTGTAATGGTTTATTGGGTCACTCACATAAATACCGGACCGGACGGAATTGTCACAAGATCGGTTGGATGTTTCTGACTAATTGTACGTGTGTGTGTGTCATGCATGTATATATACGTTATAGATATATATATATACATATGTGTGTTCGGGTGTGTGTGTATGTGCAAGTTCTGCGAAAGCGAAACGAAATCAACCCCGAATTGCCGCCGTCTCGTGCACATTTTCCGACCCGTCACATGCACATTACATTATTAGCCATGTAACGGGTGTTTCGATCGGCGCAAACCGCGAATCCTTATTAAGGAAATAGATTAGAGGAGCATTATGAATCGATGGCAAAAATACGATAATAAGACGCGAGCACGCTCCTCGCAATATAAGCGCAGCACTTTCCGATTGCGCTCGTCCGCCGATGGATGGTAACCGTAATACACCTAAACGAGCCGTAATCGAACCTTTTTAGGGCGTCGCAGTGCAACAACATTCAACGGCAATGCATTCGTTCGAACGGCGAGCGAGTTAGTATTTCAATTTCACCGGCAACATTCAACCTGTACGTGTACTCCCTTATTGCTCGGCAATTGTTTCCAATGAGCACCGTGTAAGTGCCATAAAAGCGTAAGTTGCACAGGTAATTTCAGCTATGTATATCATAATAGCTGTGCATTTATATATCATATACAGAACCGTTGTTGGCGCGTTGTTTGGCTTCGGCTGCCACTCCGCTAGACAAGCGCTGCAATTATTATTATACTAATTGCAATTGCAATAATGTAATAAAATCCGTCGGGGTCTGCGGCAATAGGAAAAACAAAGCGTTTATTACTTATACGTTGCCGTCACGCATGGTGTTGTTTCTTCTATTCAATTGACACGAACCGGAGACTTGTTTATGCGCTATTATGCGACTTTTTACGCCGAGCGTCGACGAGCGAAGAAGAATGACGGGCGACGGGTGCGAAGGCAAGAGCCTGGCTGGTTGCAAGAGTGCGTCCGATCCATGACGCGTTGCAACAGCAACAGCAACAGCAACAGCAACAGCAACAGCAACAGCAACAGCAACAGCAACAGCAACAGCAGAAGTTGACGAACGAAATAAATATAAATCACGCAAAAGGGACGCCAA
>JASKGO010007919.1:0-38960 GCA_030556065.1 Holobus sp. GC000080 | reverse complement strand
ATACTAGGATTGAGCTTTTCTAAAATTTCCAAAAGTTACAATGGGGAGTCGGAATAAAATAAAGAAAAATTTCCCACGTAATTTCCTATATCCACCTCGGCGCTGGGACACCCTGTACACTAGGCCTGTAGCGAATAACAATCCTTTTTTTATTTTAGTTAGAAATCTACCCAATGAAATCGCAGGTATAGACTCCTGCTGTTTGTGCGCAACAAAATTTTGAGAAGATATACCCCACTTGGAACTATTTACTAAAACTGTCCAATAACCCGCAATACGAATGAGCACAGATGTTTAAGAATACGACCGGGATTCGTCTGCGATTATTTATTTCGCACGTGCACCTTCATTTTACAATAAATCTGAAGCGAATAATAATGCTCGTTATTTTATGTAGAAATCGAACCAATAAAATCGCCGCTATTAACTCTTGCTATTTGTTTGTGACAAATTTTGAAAGAATATTAATTTCCTCACTTGAAACTAATAAATTGGTGAATAATACGTCTTTGGTATGTTTATTTGATTTATTTTTAATCGTTTTTTTTTGCAATTTTGCTGTTGAATTCATATTAACATTAATTATGATTTAGTTTAAACAATGTAAGGATAACTTTAAGTTTTCTAAATGATGGAATTATTGATAAATAAAGGAATGGTTAATTAAAATCTGACTGAAGGAAATGTACAGCAAATGAATTAAATTTAAAAACTAAAGTTGTAAAATTTTATACGATATAATCCACCCTGCTTCTAGCTTTTTTATTTATTTATTTTTTTAAAATTAATTTTAACAGTTTAAAATGGTTTAAAACTTATGGTCTGAGCTGATAAACGTCATGCTGTAAATCATAATCAAAACATGTTGCAATGAAACATAAATAAATATTCAGCTTTGCATTTGCAACTGTGAGCTGTTGTAAGTATAAATTTATAGAAGCTGTGAAGCTGTTATAATATTTGGTTGCAGCATTGGAGTAAGTTAATTCAAAACGTGAACTATAAATATAATTTGGCTACCTAACTTCTACTTGATACGAATTTGAAATGATTAATTTAGTTAGAGTAAGTTTAAGGCTATCCCAGCAACAACAAAATTATTGTAAGTAGTCTTCGAAATAAAGCAAAGCAGTGAGCAACAACAACATAACCACCAAATTGTTTTTCCGTTTCCTGCGTTTCCTGTTTGTCTGTTTATGTGCAAAATTTTCATCTAGCAAAAAGTGCTAAAACCGTTATTGAAACTTTTTCAAAATTAAGTAGTATTCTTCGAAGGAATCACCAGAAACCAATCATCATGACAGAGGTAAAATATTACCATTAAAATTCATTTTGTACATTGATTGAAATAAATTTACAAATTTCAGATAAAACGAAAATTAGCTGCTTTCGATTTTGACCATACAATAGTTGATGCCAATAGTGATATTGTTGTTAGAAATTTGGTATCAAAAGAATTGCTACCAGAATCTCTAAAGAAACTTTACAAGAATGATGGCTGGACTTCATACATGCAAGGTGTGTTTGAGGTGCTCCATCTGAATGGAATCACTGAAGAAAATATTATCAATGCCGTGGCGAAAATTCCCGAAACTCCCGGCATGATAAATTTGATAAAAACAATAACTGAACAATTAAATTTTGATGTGATTATAATTAGTGATTCCAATTCCTATTTGATAAACGCATGGTTAGCGGAAAAGGGATTGAAACAAAACGTTCTTAAAGTGTTCACCAATCCAGCTTATTTTAACAAAGGGTTACTAAAAATAGAAATGTATCATTTGCAAACTGAATGCAAATTAAGTACGAAAAACCTATGCAAGGGCCAAATTTTAAATGAGTTTTTAGCTGGCCAAAATTCAAATGGTGTTTCCTATGAGAAAATTATTTATATTGGAGATGGTACAAACGACTTTTGTCCAATATTAAGGCTGCATGCAAACGATTTGGCTTGTGTACGAGATAAATACCAATGTGTGCAGTTAGTTAACACCGCAAAGGAAGGTAAAACAATTGCAATGACTGGTCAAATTCATGAAATTAAAGCTAATGTCTTAGTGTGGAATACTGGTGATGATATTCTAAAGTCAATTAAGTAGTAATTGCAAAGTTGTAACACACTAATTCAACCTAAACTTGGTTAATAAATAACTTTAAACCAAATTACAAATAATGTTGAAAAGTCAAGATTTAAACCCTGCAAAGGCAGGTTTTCTAATGGAATCAAATAATTTTAGTAACAAATTTTTAAACGTTTTGAAAAGGTCTTTCATTAGGTTGGTGCAGTTGATCTCAAAAAAGGGATTTTTTTTACATTTGATTGTTCAAATAATCTCGATCAATTCAATTAAGATTAATAATAAAAAACTAAGAGGTTGGTTAAAAAATCAATTACTATCTATTATACTTTAACTAAAAAAAAAACAATGGGAAATTTAATTCTTTAAATAAAACGAAAAAAAGTAGTTCCGGTAGTTTTCCTACAATTGGTAAATTTTCCCTTTGTCGCTAAAAAAGCGCTTCACATACTTACAAATTTCAAATTGAAGGTTACCATATTTTTGTCCAAAATCGTAATTGCGGTTTCGGAAGTCAATAAAAGCTAAAAGTAGTTGGTTTTCAAATTTATTACTTACAATAATATTAAATAATATAATATAATTGGCACCTGTTAATATTATTGAATGCCAATAATAATATGCCCAATATTTGCTCAAAGGGTCAAAGTTATAATATGTACATTTATAAATTAAGTAATTTTGGTGTATATATTTGATAAATTTCGTCTTAAATAAATACACATTTTTAAGACTTTTTTAAGTTATAAACAATCAACATGTATAATGAAAAAAACTTACCATTGCATAATTTATAGTAATTAATTAATTGTATAGGATGTATTTACATTAAATTAAATTAAATTATTACTACATGTCCTAAAACGTTGTAAAATGTAATAAAACATGCGTCTTTATTATCCAGTATCATATGAAATGTTCAATTAATTAGTTCTACTCGTTTATTTATTATTCATTAAGTGTTTAAGTATTTTAGTTTTGTTTAATACTGAAATATTATATGAGTTGTACAATATACGAAACGTTTATATGTAAAATATTCGGTTACAACTTTCTTTTGTTTGTTTGTTTGTTTGTTTCAATTTATACTTCTATAGCTTTACCACTCGTTCAGAGTTTTAAACTTTTAATTCATCTTTGGCATATTGTGTACGTAGTAATTACTTGGTTATTTGTTTCTTGCACATAGATATCAGTTGAGAACGTTGAAAACGAAACATTGACATAGTTTGTTTAAACATCGAAAATACCACCAATAGATTCGTTTTTAGTTTTTCCTTCTAATTAGTGCATGAATAAGTTTAAGAGTATGCTTATTGAAATTTTGAGCAGAAACAATTTGAAATTAGATTAAATATAGGCACAGCCTGTATAACAAAACATATTTTTTTTTACCAATTAATTGTGCAATGTGAATAGTACTACAATTTAGAATTACTTTCGTACAGGACAATCGTCATGCAGATTATCTTCACAAATTTAACTTTGATTTTTGTGCAATCGATTAATTGATTTTATTGATTTATTTTTAACCATTGCAAATGTTAATTCATTATCTAGAAAAGTTAACACAGGGTACACCACTAGTTAAGGACACAATTCCTAAACTATGTATTTAATACAATTCAATTAATTATTTTTACTTTCAGCAAAAAAGTCAAGACTTTATTTTATCAATGGGTTACCCTGTATAAGTTACGAATAATCAAACTTTTATTCAAAACTATCAAGTGGTGAACAATATAAAAAAAACTACTTTAATTTGAAAAAAATCATTTGAAGAATCTGCAATGAGAAAACTGCGATTGCCCTGTAGAACAATATTTATAAATATCAATTGGAGTACCCAACCAACAAGCGACCAAATGAAATTAGTGTAAAATAGTCGAAGTTAGTGAGGCAATCAATTAAATTAGGCTGGATATGAGAAGCTAGCACACAGTTTGAATACCGTGATCCTGGGGTCACAGTATATCTGTTTCATAGACCTTGTTAGTAGTATTGCTACTATTGGAACTGGTACTTGTTTCCTCACCAGTGTTGGTATTGTTGTTCTGCTGGTTAGCATTGCTTTTGAGCGGCAGATTGGTCAGCGAGCCGGTCATTTGCGATGTGGTCAACTGGAGTCCCATTTTCTGTAAAATGTTTGATTCACTGCCGGTTTTCTTGAGCAACTGGTCCGGAGCGGGTGGTATGACGGTTAAAGTATTATTGCCCCTCTGCAACTGCTGAAGTCTGGCATATTGTTCCTGCAGGGCCTTCTGCTTCTTCAATAACTCCTGATGACGTTGTTCCAACTCTTCCTTGCGCTTCTTCGTGCCGTCTTGCGAGTTCACGCTTTCGCAACTGCTGCTATTGCTGGCCGTTATGGCGTTATCGCTTTCGACGACCGTCTGCACCTGCAGATTAGAGCCGATGTTTCTGGGAAGGGTCTGCGACTTGCTGCTGTCCTTCAAACTGCTTCTGTTGGGCACGTTCCGACGTAACGTACTTAATCCAAGGTTTTGCGTGGCGGCCTCGAATTGAGACTTCGATTTGCTTGTCTCCACCATGTTCTGTACGTTTTGGATGTGCTGCAAATTGGTGGCGGGAGATCGTGGAGGTAGACTCGGTGAAGTTGGTGAAGCCAGGGGTGACTTGGAGCTGGTCCGTGGAGGCGGTGGCGGCGGAACGCGTTTCGTTGATATATGCTGCAAGAGGTCGGCGTTGCGTTCCGGGATCGGTGGTTTACCGGCCGCTTTGTTGGCATCCACCTGGACTCGTTGTATCGGTTGTATGGGCGGACTGTTGTCCGTGTCCGATCCGCTCGGATATGAGTGCAATCTTCTCAGACTCCCCGTGGCCGTGCTTACGGTGAGCGTTTGCGTGGGCAGCAAAGTGGCCGAGTCCATGCTGCCTTTTCTGCCGATCTCGTGGATCGTCGGCGGATGAGATGGAGTGATGCCTTTGACCGGAAGTGTAGGGGGCTCGGAATCGGTGTAGGAAACTTGGGGTATTTGAGTGGTCACGGTGGTGTGCGGCTTGGAAAACGTTTGCAGTTCATCTAACAGAGCGTCGAGTGCGTTCTCCGGACGCTGGTGACCGTCGGCGGTGTTGGTGCCGTCTCCCCCGACGCCGATCTGCCCCACACGTGCGCCGGCAACGGGCTATACAAAAATTATTCAAATTATTCAAAAAGCCGCACATTTACTGCTCAAATATTTAAAGAAATAAACTACGCCGACTTCATAGAAGAAAAAAAAAAAGTTAATGAATTAATTTACACAGAGGTAAGTTCTGCAGAGTGGTTAAAATAGTTCAAGTTGATTTGGAATTTAATTTTGCCGGGTGACAATGGATTTAAATTCACCCCTAGCATGAAATAAAAAATGCAACTAATTGACTTTCTATTAAATTTTATTTAATTGTTTTTTTGTTTAATTGAAAAACAATTTAAAACATTTTAATTTAGACAGAAAATAAACTATAAGTTTAGAGCTCCAAAACAGTGGAAAAAAAAACAGAATTGCAAAATTATTAAAAAAAAAAACAGGTCAATTTAATATAATTGTTGTTTCTTTTATGGCTTGTGATTCCAAATAAGCTGTAAATATATTTAAATAAATTAATTGTTAAATTTCACAGCACCAACAGATCTAGCAACAAATTTGAAATGACCTAAATTTGTTTCAACCATTTTTAGCCACTCTGCATCCAAAAAATTAAAATTTTACACCATTACCTTAGAAATTATTAAAGAATTAAAACAGGGAAAAATCATAAAATCAGGTACTACTGGTTAACGTGTCAGTCTGAAACAAGTAGCAAAATAAAATACAAAAACCAAAACAACAAAAATAATAAAAAAATATTCGCTTTCATTGCAAACATTTCTCAACAAATTGTTAACATTAACCAACATTTATAACTAAAGTTACAAATGCAAACACTTAGCACTGAGACGGTACCAATTGTTGTAATAAAAATAGTTACATACGAATCAAATCACTCGTATTCTTCATGCCATTACTTTACATTTGTTGCAGCATGCAAAATCAGAAAGAAAATAAACCAAATACGTAAAATACCACAACAATTTGGCCATTAATCATTATTATTATTATATTACCACACATTCAACATTAAATAGTCGCGCATTAAATGATCAGATCAAAATCATGTATAGATGATTATTCGATATACGAAGCGACATGCAAGCATGCCGCAAAAAGAACCAAGTGAAACAAATCAAAAGACGTTAGAGCCGCTAAAGAAAATTAAAGGAAGTAACATCCTTCCCTCATAGTAAGGTTAATTAAGAGATTGATTGGCAAACGCAAAATTTTAACTACAATCGAAAACTCAAGTCTGATGATAAAACGATGACGAACTGAAAAATTCACAAACACATTTCATTACGTAGTTTTCGAAATTTATCATTATTTTAATTAAGTATAATAATATGAAATAGATAATAAAACTACTAAGCTACAAAAAAAAAGTTAATAGGAAAAGAACTAAAAAAGCATCTTCTAATTACTAAAATGAATTGTCGAAAGTATTCAATATGTAATTCTACTGCTGGACCAAACAATTTGATAATTTCAAAAGAAAATGTAAAGCAAAATAACATAACACGTAATGAAAAACATGTTGTGTCATTATATATCGTAATTATATAGATCGTAAATAGTTCGGGCGCATTTTCAGTGATTAAAAAGTACATAATAATAATAATAATAATTGATTTCGTGAAAAGTGATATACGAGAGAGCGAACTTGGTGAAATTTTCGAATGCAAAAAAGGTGTTGTAATTAATTCAATAATAATAATAATAGTAATAATCGGTGCACTTTATCAGTTTCTTTGTTTGCAATTGGGCACACGAGGTTTGTGCAAGTATATAATAGAGTAATAATAGTGATCGAATTGCTAAAAAACATTTCCAATGACACCTTACTATAGGGAAGAAAGGTCAGTATATAATAAGACAAGAACAAGATTATCCCATCATAAGCAAAATATCTATGGATAATCTATTGGTCTTCCAAACACAATGTAGCCACACGATGCAGACCAATAAATTATTGATTATATCAAAATTAAACAATCATATATAATATATATTATACCTATATATAGATAATATGTGAACCGAAGAGTATTTCAAGCCAAAAAAGTATACGAAATATATGTTCAACAGTTCATAATCATGAAAAATTATCGAAAAAGGATATTTATAGCAAGCACTTGTTTCTTATAAGTAATAAATATAAATTTAGAGAATAATAATTTTACTCGTGAGAGGTAATAGCTTCCTTGAAGTTTGAACTCCATTTCCAGCCGTACTATAAATGAAATCACAAGAAAACTTGAATGAATGCTTCCGTTCGTATACGAGTAGATATTTGAGAACACTTATTTGAACATTTCAATAAGGAAAACCAAAAAAAAAAAAAAAAGTAAACGAAACACAATTTATTACGTTTACATTATGTTGTATAAGGTACCTAATAAACTTACGCACGAATTTGACGCACCGTTTAGTCTTTCCTTGATTTGTTTTGTTAGAGTTTATTGAAATTATGTACATTGAGGGGTCGAAATGTAATGCACAGTTCGGTGTCATGTTGGAACTATATAGTGACTATAGTGATGAGAACACATAAAACGTGGTAAGTGTAAAAGAAAAGTAATGAGATGAAGAGAAATGTGCTTAAAACAAAATCAACATTGAAAACGAAGGTTTCGAATAGCTAAGGTAACATTGGAAATGCGTCATTTTGTTTTATAGAATACACAATAATAATAAACTAAAACGTTTCGTTTTTGATGTTTCTCGCTCTTTTTCCATTCTTCCCCAGTTTTTTTTTCTGTTTTTCTTTTTTTTTTTCGATAATGGAAGAGGAGTTTTTGAAAATTGTGAAACATGCGTGTCGAAGGTTATTAAGCGTTACTTCGGGTAGGAGATGAATGAATATTAATGGCTGCGGTTGAAGATGGACAAATTAACAACGCACACACCTAAACAGTTTGAAAAACGGGACGAAAATTCAATGAATACTCACTTTACTATGTTGCGAAGAAGTTGGAGTGATTGGCGCCTGTTCGGTAGGTGACAATCTTCCGTCAGTGGTGCCCGGCGAACACGGAAGTCGTTGTTCTTGAACGCTTGCTAATCTAAAAATCGACCACAATATTACAATTTTTATGTAGAGGGATCCAGAAAACTAAAATAAAACTAAAAAATGGGTAGTTTCTTAATCGTTTTTTGCGTAATAAAGGCTATAAATAATAAAGTGGGCAACGTTCACTTCGTCTTTTTGAAAGTTAAATAAATAAATAGTTGGCAAAATGCAAACAGTTTTGTTATTCTTAGTTTTTTGGAAAAATAATAGAGATATATCTATTAAAAAAAAAACAATGTTTCTAAACCTATTAATTGCTTTCATTTTGTTTGGAACAGGGGTTTTAAAATATAACAAAATTATATTTTTAATAAAGATTTTTTTTTAGTTAAATTAATTAATTTACTGTTCACTGTGTCAATTCAAAACTAATTATTTTTACACTTAAACTAAATAAAATACAACTAAAATTATTTAAAAATTGCCCACTTAAAAAAAAGAATAATAATTACGATTAGTAATTTTGGATTAATTGAAAAAGCGTGAAATACCTTTTAAGGGTGACCAGAGTGCCAGTTAGTTTTTTGCATCTTCTCAGAGCGCTTTCCAAACGTTCGGGTTCCTCTTTGAGGAATTTTTCTTCGCGCACCACTCGCTCCATTTCGGTTCCTAGCATAACCTTCATGCTGTCTTGCAAAACCGGAAAACTAATACATAAAACTTTAAAAAAAGAAGCACGATTAAAATAAAACGAAAAGATCTACCGTAATTTAAGGTCTGCAACAGTTTTAGAGCTTTTACTAAGAACCAAAGCCATGTTTTCCACATCGGACATGTTGACGCGCGTTTTGCGATTTATAACGTTACCCCGCAGTTCTTCAACCGTCGACTCCAGGTCAGTGAGGTCGGTTTCCAAACGGATCATTTCCTGCTTATAAAGGTCTTCCTCCCTGCTTAAGCGCACCCTTTCTTGATCCATGCCTACAAATGCGATACACATTAAACAAATCGTTTGCGAAAGCGCCGGGCTTCACGGTATACCCGCTTGCCAAACTTGCTCGCCGCCCGCCAACAGCATCGCTCGTATTTTGATAAAAGTATCGCGAATCGTCTCTCTGACGGAATGAGCCTGAGCTTGCGACATCCTTCTAAGATTTCTCACTTCAGATTTCAGATCTTTCGCCTTCTTCTGCAATCCCCTTAGCTGATTGTACATTTCGGGAGTGAGCTGCAGGTCTCGGTAAATATGTCTGCCGTCGTATTGGCCCGGCGATAATGATGCGGGCTTAGGTGGAGGCGCCGGCTTCAAGCGATCTCTTTCTGTTTTCGCATGCAGGTATCACAAGTAAATTATTAATTATTGTAAAGTTTTTACATTTAGAAATTGTTGGTATACAATTTCAACAATAACACAGATAGAAAATGTATAGGAATTCGGTTAATCAAATGCACTTCTTACCCTGGGAAGAGGTCCGAGGAAGAGTTGAAGACTTAATGGCAGGCTTGGTAGGTTTAGTATCCGCTACAGAAAGCAGCAACCATTTAGAATAAAAATGTTGTTAGTGGATCATGAACGGATACTTACTCATGCAAGTGTTTTCTGGGCTAATCAAATCAACTAAAAAGTGTCTAGACTTGTTTCTATTATTAGGTGGAACTAGAAATTTGGCTCATCAAAAGTTTACTTATAAAGTGCAATTTATAAAATTTAAAAACAATATAAATCTATACTGGATGTAGATGAATTTGTTTATTTAAAATAAAACATTATATTTTACTTTTCTGATGATTTTAAATAAATAGTGCGCTGAGAAAACAATTTCTATTGCTATGCTTTTGCAAATTTAAACATTCTCCACAATCAGTTAAAAAGTGAATGATTGATTGAATATTATTCATTCTAAAATTAAACAAAAACTGTACAGTTATGGTCCGATAATTATTTTCAGAAAAAAATAATAACAAGTAAAGTAAAAGTAAACTTTTAATGGACCAATTTTTTTGGCATCCTGTATTTGCAAAAGTAAAACCAAAAAGAGTTTACAAGCCATAAATCTATTGAAAACCGAGCCAAATCTGTGTACATATACGAGAATATAGAATATAAAAAGATCAAATAAAATAAATAAAATAACAAGCAATTATTATGAAACAGGAAAAATGAAAAGCAAAAATTTTAATCTACGTACATTATTCAGTTGAAGCGCATTTAAGTTTTAAAAGTGTCTCACGGTAATTAACACCAAAATATAAAGAACTGTACAAGGAATACAGTAAAGTAGCAAATAATTAAAGAAACATGCTTGCAAGTCCTCTCACAACTATTTACCTCCATGTTGGGGGCTGTGCTGCTTCGGCGAATTCATGTCTGGTGGCTCATCGCTGAAAGACACCGATTTCTCGAACGAAACTGATTTGTCTGAAAAGCAAACAGAGAAAAGCAAATTATTTCGATTCTACAACACGGATTTAACAGTCCATGCCACAGAATTTAAATATTAATTTGCACAAACATGCAGAGTTTTCATCGGTTATTTGTTTCGATCTTATATTATATATCTTGGTTTTTTTGGGTTTTTGTTTGCGTTTATTTTTTGGTTTTGTATTTGCTTTTTTAATTTTATTTTTATAGATTTTTTTTGAGACGAACAGTTATACAAAATTACAAAGCATGCGTTGGGGATGCATGTCTAGTAATTTGAACTTACGACAGCCGGTTTTACCCAATTTGGGTGTTTTAGTCTCTGATCTCACGTAGGTGTCATCTGCCAACATATACATAAATTATGTGTAAACCTAATCAAACTGTCGCATGAGGAAAGTAAAAAATGCTAATTAAATTATTTTTCGAACGTAAAATAAGTAAAGTAAGCCATCGAAGTAAATGAATTGAGCAGACTGTATCAATAATGGTACTTTTTTTTCTTTTTAAAGAATGTTTAATGAATATGTGAACTTTAACAATATTAGATAGATAATTATAAATTTTTAATAATAATAAAAAAAGTACCATCATTTTGTAAATGTATTTAACTATAATAATAAATTCCTGAAATGGAAAATGTTCGTTAGAAAAATCGCTGGACTGTAAAAAAATGTTGTGCAAAATGTGGTAAGCTTGTAAGACATGCTCAGAAAAAGCGTGTAAATTAATGAATTTATAAGAACAATTGATTTGTGGAAAACTGGAAAATAATAATAAGCGAAAGCTTACGGTGTCGTTAGAAGATACAAACCTTGCAGGATATGCGAACTCGTTGGGGAGTTCAAATTGTCATAGTCATTTCCTGCAGAACCAAGGTATGTTATACTAGTCACTACAAGTACAGGCAATTTGTATTCACTAATAATAATTAATAATATTTTGCAACTCAACCCTCTATGAAAGCTTACACTATTTTCCAACAATGATAAATTAAAAATATTTTTGCTACTCCAACTTCTATATCTATAAGTATTTATAAAGCGAATACAGCTGCCGATTTTGCCAATTGCATTTCGCCAATTAGGTGGTCTATACTAAGTTCATTACGTAAAAATAATTGGAAAATAACTCACCTCGATAAGTGTCGCGGTGGGGCACTTGAAGAGTTGGCGGACCCTGGTGCAAGGCCTTTTGGACTAGACCTGTTAAATTTGCTAATTGCCTTTCCATATGCTCCACGCGCATTCTGAAATGGTAATTGCTATTAATTTAAAGTTTCAAACGAGAATTTTTAGTTTTAATTAATTTCATTGAAGTATCATTTTTTAATTACATTTAGCAGATTTTTTTTCAGTGCAATTTTTTTAATAGTTTTCTCCCACTTCAGTTTTTGTTTTTAGTTGTGCCTTGGAAAAATATATCGATCGGGCTTACCCCAAGGAATGTTATTAATTTTTATTAATCGTGCAAACTGCAAAGGCTTTATGAATTTAATTAAAAAAGAAGATTATTATGGATAAAAATAGTAAATATTGACATTTATTTGTACTTCTATAAAAAATAAATAAATAAAGCAGATCGTTTCCTTTTTTTAATGGCTCACTTCCATTGTTATAAATTTTATTACATTTTTTATATTATAAGTTTGATTAATATTTACTGTAATTCCACATAATCTTAAATTGCACTTTTCATCGCTACGTAGAAGAACAATTTTGAAAAGAGAAGAAAAATAATTAAATTGAATCACCTTGTATAATAATAATTAATTTTTAAAAATAAATAGTACTTTTTGTTTTAGTAAAAGATCAGAAGAGAATAGTTTCTTACCTAGTTGCATCGTAGGGTAGACCTCCAGCAGGTGCCGAAAATTGAGTCCTAGGTGCCGGCCTAGGCCCCACACCGCCTGGAATTTTCACCCCGTATATTGAATACTGGTCGTCCAATAATTCGGTGTCACTGCAAAATCAAATCAAGTTCCTCAGACGTCTTATTAAAAGCCATATTTAACTGAAATTACCTAACTTCTTCGTCGATAACCGGAGTTATGGACCCGGATCTGGTTCCGTATTGACTATAGTAGTTTTCTTCATATCTAGACCCTCGCTCTGGAGATGACATATAGCCGTCTGACAAAAACAAAAAGCATAAGAATGTTACGAGAAAATAAATTGCGAACATTATAGGAGAAACAAAATGATATTAATTTATTTTTTTCCTCTCTCAATATAGTTTTGTGCCAATAGTCATTTCATTCAAGTGCAATCTAGGGATATTAAATTCTAACTGTTGTAAATAACGCACGAAAAGTGCATTCGAAGACATGCACAACGTTTTTACGATTACAATTGTTTATAAATATTACAGGATGAAGCAATTTTTAACATGAGAGAAATTTGCAACGGAATCGAATAAAATTTAATGAAACACAATTTAAATTAAATAAATCAATGAATTAATAAAAAAAGTGATTGAAAAAAATATTGGAATATTGTTCATCCTGTAAATCGTCATGTTTCCCAGAGTCCGAATGTTTTCAAAAGAGAGTGTCTGTTTGGCTCTGGTGGACCAACCTGGTATGTGGTATAAGGAGTTGTTGGGCCTTTGGAAATGGGCAAATCTGTCTGGGGCTCGTGCCCCGTCACCGGATCGGGGAGTACCACTAGAATATGCACGTTGCGGTTTTGGGGGTGCACCTTAACAAAATCAATGGTCACCATCACAAAAACTCAAAGAAAAAATCCATTCAAAACAAATGTCCATTAAAACCAAAAACTTAAAAGTACATAAATATGGATAGCTCATGGATTAAAGCATTACAAACATTTATTATTTCTCTTTACGAACTGCAAAACGCTTCCAAAACTTGCAATGCAATGCAATTTTAATTACTACCTAATAAAACATTTACTTCAAAAGCATTAAAATTATCTGCAATTAAAAGGCATGCCACTTGTTATTTTATGTTACTTTATCGGAACAATTATTTAAACACTCAACTCAGTTATCAATTCGAATGCATCTACTCGTATTGTAGATTTGCGGATATATTATTTTTATCCTTTTTTGCAAAATAATGTAATCGCAAAGGAAATGATTGATTTTCGCTTTTACGATTCTTGGTAAATGGTTTTGAAGATTACTTTCGATATTTGTAAATTTTATCTTGGCCTTATATAAATATAGAAGGCTTATAGCACTCGTAGAACTTTCATTTGTTCTGTTCTGAAGTAGAAGTATTTCTCTAATCTACAATCCGTTTTCAACGGCTATAATTTTATGCCAAGATTTTTACTGTAAGATATTTGTTACCGGAACCTCTTTGATTAGTAATTAGAAATTATAATGATTACAAGAACAAGTCCATTATGCTCCTACAGAGGATACAATATTATTACATTACCATAAAAAAGTATAAAAGTTACTAAAAGTCATTAAAGAGGTTTTCTACTTACACCATTTTTTTTTCTGGACGAATAATTAGAGAGGATAATTTTTCACTTTAAGTAACATCATTCTTATCGTTAAAGTGATTTAATTGATTTTTACTTTTAAAGAGTCTTACACAAAAATTAATTCATATAAATCGCGGAATTTATTACAAGATTTTTTTAAATTTTATGGGCAAGAAAAGAGATTTATTTAATTATAATTAAAAAAATTATGGGACGATTACATATAAAATAGAACCATTAGTACCCTAAACGTTGCATATTTTCAAAATAAATAATTAAATCATTTAAAACTTAAAATATCAATTAAAAAGTAGTCAAAAAATCAAAATTTCTCTCTCTGTGTTAGATAGTTTTTTTTTTAATAAAATTTATGTTATAAAATCATTACCAAAATTGAATAAAATTAAATAAAAACTTGTATTTTCCCTTATATCTTAGATTATGTTATGAATAATGCCCATTTGGTTAGGAAATAGTCTGAACAACATTACAACATTACACATAACCAAAAAGTGAAAATTACATTATTTGTAAACAGTAACTCGGAAAAATAAATAGGCTACTAAAAAAATGCTTGTAGCTTTTAACTTTTAACACAGCAAACTAAAATCAATTGATATCTACAATATTGATAGATATAGCGAAAAAGCCAATGAAGCGTCAAGGAAAGAGAAAAGCATGCCGCGCAAAAATTGCCCACATTGAAAAATAATGCTTCAAAAAGGACCAATAAAACAAAACACTTACCTGAAGGAAGAGTTTTCATTCTGTCTTGGGGTAAAGTACCCACGGCCGGCGAATAAGCTCTCAACAACCCTGCTCGAGGAAGACTAGCAGTCGAACCGATGTAGTAAGGAGCACCCTTTGCACTTCCCTGTAACAAAGTAACAAACAACATCAAGACAAATTTTAAAACCTCCATATTAACAAAATATAATTTTAACAATAAAAAAAAAACATTTCGAAATTACACAATTTATGCAAATATAGGTACAAAAAGACGTTCCGCGTGAACGATATTCGTAAACGGAAATGTGATGTGTGATGTTGCGTACGCAATTACGCATTTACCGGAAAAGTTATTTATGCTCAACTTTCTATGGGCGACGACGATATTTTTTCTCTACTATCTGGTGGCTTACATGTCGCCGAGAAAATAAATTGTGCTTGCGTAGGTAATTTTCCGCTCGAATTGTATCAAGTGAAAAATCGCCGAAACAATAAAAAGTAATTACTCGGCGCTTTTGTGTGTAAACAGTGACAATTAGAATGAAAGAGTGGGCACGAAATTAAAAAGCATTAAACGGTACGTCTATAATAATTAGCGCGCCAAGAAAGGTGCCTATTGTTGTGCTGCTGATGGATATCATGAGTGCAAATTACGAGGCATTTGCTAGAAGAAACTGCAATGAGAAGCAGTGAGTCGGTCAATTTAGTTATTAGTTATGACCCACTTGGTTATTATCATTAGTGCACCGCGATTCTTCTTTCGTTAAGCAAACGACATGAAAATTAATGAAACGCCAATGAGTCCGTTCGTTCGTTTGTAACCCACAACAACAATATACAATAACGCTGGATGAAAATTGAAAATTAGCTTAATGGAACAGGATTCGTTATTTGCGTTTTTAAATTTACCCAACGGTTTTTTTTTTCTTTCTTTATGTCTTCATCTTCTTTTTATGCGTATTTATTTGACCAAAGATTTTGTATTGTTTATGAGGAAAATTAGAAAGTAGGACTTTTTTTTCAGTTATTATAAGCAATTTAGAATGACATACAAAAAAATGCAATGTTATTTTAATAAAAGAGGAAACCCCTTTTTAATGAATGTAAATACTCGGATATTGTAAAAATAAATGTAAATAAATATTATAAGGAGAGCGGAAATACGTTTTTCCATAAATTGCTTTTGACCTTTATTAATGGATATTATAAATTATAGTAAAAAATATTCTTAAAATGGAATAATGAAGTTATTTTATTTAATAATTTAGAATGTTTTTTAAAGCCCATTTCATTAGTATTTTCCACGAAAATAAAAAATTTAAAACTGAACTGCTTTGAAGTTTGTATGCAAAATAGCCTTAACATATTGAAAACACTCGATTCAGTAATTATAATTTAAATAACTCTTATACAATATTATTATTAAAATTATTTATTTATGTTATGTTAAATTTTATAATTATCTTTTATCAAATTATAATTAATAAAATGATCCCACAATATTTCAAGTTATTAACAACTTCACAAATATTTACTATAGCTTTTGAAATATAAAATTTTTTACATAAAATTGATTAACAAATAATGGAACCGAAATAAAATAATATTTATTATTCTAAATTACGTATTTTGTGCATTTTAGCATTCAAAATTCAGTTTTATTAGCATAATAACTGTGCCAGCAATACAGTTTTCCTCTCTAAATTTAATATAGAAATTTATTTCTTCCGCATAATACTGATTTTAAAGTACATAGGAAAATTAATCTTTCAATCTAGTCTTAAAAGAAATATGCGGTTCTTATGTTACAAAATAAAAATACTTTCTTTTGATGTGAATTGAATAGTTTAAATATTTAGGAGTTTATCTAAAATTCAATTAAAAAATCGATACATTTTTTTTTAAATATTATTACTTCTAAATGAATTGTATTAAAATTTGAAAACACCTATCAATAATGCAACAACTAAGCTTCGATAAAATTATAATTTCCCTTAATAATATTTTCAACAAAATTTGATTATAATAATTATATCGGTTTGCAAAGTTATTGATCGGGTGCCACATAAAATAAAATAATACATTTTAAATAAATTTAAAGCTGAATACATTTTCTAAATTAATTACTTTGCATACTGTGTGAATATTTAATTAAAATAAAATCATTAAAAAAATTCCATTTCCATTTTAAAATTAAAAGCTCTTAAAGAAAAATGCAACATTTTAAATTTGTTATATTCTTAGCTAAACACATATTTCCCATCAAATAAATCCTAGAGAAATTATAAATGATAGTCTAATAAATCACAATCTGTCATTTGTTTAATTATTTTTGGGCATTTAAAAGATTTAATCGAGAAAAAAACTTGTTCTGTAAAAATAAGAGAAAGTGAAAAGAGTTAAAGACAAGCAAAATTAAACTGTTCATTAGTTTTTTATTTACTAAATATTGAACATGGAAATTTTTTAAATTACAATCTCTTTTTTTTTTGGTAAAACCGAAAAACAAATAATTTACTGAATCAAAAGAAACACATTTTTAACATTTTCTTAAAAATAAGTAATTTCAGAAGCAACATGAAAACTGAAAGTTCTTTTCGACACCCTACACCACAATTGTAAGACAATAAACAATAATTTAGCAATAAGTTGGAGGTAATAAAGATATAGAAAAAAACATTGTTCAATACTTGTCTTGTACATGCATTAAACATTAACAATTGGCATTCGAAGAGCCTTTTACGATGTGCAAGATAATGCTGTTAGTTGTTACTCGTTACTTGTTACAATGATCCGCTATAACTGTTCGCTTCTGTTATTGGAACATATGTTGTCTGAATTCCTAAGATTTTTCGCGACAATTTGCCGCGGCACCGGGAGACGTGACCGCCTTTTGCATTTCTGTACCGAAGAGCATAAATTTCGAGATCGATTAGAAACAATAAAACTATTGGGGGCCTACTTTCATTGCGGCGGCAAATAAATTAACGACAATCGCATTTCCGCTTAACTCCACAGCTCGTTTAATTTACATTTCCGCGAACCTCTTTAGTTTTCCGTTTTATTTACTTGACAATAAAAATATACTCGTAGTTGAAGAAGAAAATTTATGCTTAAGAAAATAAAATAACATAAGTGTGAGTGCCATCAGGAAAACCATCCGTCAAGAGGGGACAATTGCATATGCAGTCGACGAGTGGAGAAATTCATATAATAATATTATAGCATTTTTATAGTATTATAATATAGCTTTGCAATGATTTTCCCATTCACGTTCAATATAATTCCATTGATGAAAGAAAAATGGTATAGTTTATTGTCCCACGTGCGTGTCCATCTTCTCCTTCTACTTATGCCACCGCAGAAGAGAACTTTAAGTAGCAAGGTAAAAAGGAACGAGCGCAAGAGCAAGTTGTGTAAATACGCGCGAGTTCCGGTGCTTCTTCATTGCATATTAACATATACCAAAGGTTTTATTACTTTTCTTTTGCTGTGGATTATGGCCTTATAGATGTTTTAAAATATCGTGATAAAGTTAATTTTTATTAAGGTAAAGTTTTTAACTGCTTTTTTCCTTGGACACTTATTGCCAGTCGTTAAATTTTGTCTACGAGAATAAAAACTAACTTTGAAATTTAAGCATCGCAATGAAATTCTTGCGATTTTAAGCCACTTATAACGGACTTCATTCTAAGAGCACTTTCTTTTTTGTTTAAGTGAACTTTAAAAATATGCTAATTGGCTTGAAACAAGCTGTAATTGTACAGATTATTCTGGTTAATTTAATCATGAAATTACCGGGAAATTTTATTGTTGTCATTGTTGCTTGTTAAGATTTTAATGTCGCAATGTAGAAAACTCAAATAAATTGTTTTCCATTTTTAAAGATCTGTTTAAGTATTATTTGTTGCTTTTACTTTACTGAAGAACATAGTTACAAATTAAATTAAATTAAAAATTTTCAATTTTTCAAAAGTTTACTTGAAAGCAGTGCCAAGTGAATTCTTATATAAAATTACTTCAATTGATGCAATTAAAATAAATTAATGGAAATTAATTGTCAACTAGTTTTTTTAATAAATTTTAATGAAACGGAAATGGTAGATTAATTTAAAATTAATTTTAAGGTCGATTTTATTAAAACGACAAGAGAAATTAATACAAAATTGACATTTAAATATTTTTACAATTTTTTTTATTAGTCATTTGATTTTAAACCTTTTCATTATAACTATCTTGTTGTTAAAGTTTTTTTTTTTTTAAATAAAACAGTACTTTAAAATAATATCCGACGACTGAACTCGTTGAATTCATAGTTGGTTTTTAAATTGAATAGTTGCAAAAAATAAACGGTTTTAATTGTTTAAAGTCTATTTTTTGCTTTTAAAAATAGCATCATTAAATATAATCCCTTCGACTTAAAATTATTTTATTTTCTTAACAAGAAAATTAAATTTATTAAAAAAAAAAATTATTCCAAGACCCTTATGAATTTAACAACAGGGACTTATAATTAAACAAAGAATTCATTTTGTAACAGAAATAAAAGTTTTACTTTAAGAAATAATAAGTAAGGATAGCTTAGATTTTGAATTAGTCAACCATTTTTATAGTTATTATATTTACCCGGTTTATTTATAAAATCAAAAATATAGTGCCAAAGTATTTGTCCAACAAAATCAATTCACATATATATAAACGAATATAAATAAACTAAAATTAATATTTATTGGATCAATCAACCACACACTGTGAAGCCAATAAAATTTTTTTTCGTTTTTATTTTCGGTAAATTCGTTATTGGCTTTAAACCACTTTCAAGAGAATTTTATTGCCCTAATTTTTGATAGGTTTCATATCAAATGATTGAGGAGATATTTATAAAGTATGAGTGATATTAAAAAACAATATTGTTTTTACCATATGAGCTGTACAAGTTCAAGATAAATAATTTCGATACATTTTACCAATAATAGCATTATGTAATGGCTATAAAAATTAATTTAATTAAAAAGAAATTAAAAAAAAATCAATTAATTTAGTTAATTAAAAGAGTAGTTTAATATAAGAACAGAAAATGAAGACTGCAACATATTAAAATAAATTAAATTATAGATATTAATCAAAATGGATTCCATAAGACACAATAAACTGCCACCGCTGTTGCTGCAACTGATTATTGGTATGCTAATTGTAAATTTGACAAACGGAGGCGAACTGAGAAAAGCATTTATCCATCCACCCGATACTATTAATAAAGTATCGCTTACGCAAAGGGGTTACATCCAAGTAAGTTTATTTCATACAACTGCAGATGAATATAGCTTATAGGTACAAAGTAGTCCGAAACAACAATAAAATAGTAATCAATAATAATTTCGTTAAAACTTTCGTATAGTTCTTGAAATATATAGTGGACGTTCCAACATTAAGCGAATTCACATTTTGCATTTGGATGCGAAGCGACAATTTAACTTTGCCTCATCCATTATTCTCGTACTCCAGTAAGTAATTCTTCGCCTCGATCGTAAATCACAATTTATTCATAAGGAATTTAATTGCAGTGAACCAAGAGGAAAAAATTGTTCGGATGTGGTTGGATGATCAGGGCTCCACTGCAAATATGGTCATATTCGAAGAGTACGTTTTTAAAATTCCAGTGATTGTTAAGGAGAACCATTGGAATCATTTCTGTCCGTCCTGGAATTCGAAAAGCTCGACGTGGAGCTTTTATATGAATGGAAAACTCATCCAAAGTGGCATTAACTATAAGGTAAGTTCTTAAAATGCTATTTTTTTTTTCATTTCAAATTTCACAACTGAGAAATTATTATTTGAATATTTAATGATTTGAGAAAGTCAATTTCCATTTTTTTTTAATTAGAATACTTTACTTTTTATGTTATGTTACTTTTTATGCCGCGTTATTTAGACTATTAAATAATAGAGATCGCCTTCAAGTAAAACAAACCACAGCTTATGATATTCTAACTATACAAAAAATTATTTTTCTTTTGGTTTATTTTAATATTAAATAAAATATACAAAAATAAAATAAAACTATAAAAATGGCAGCAAATTTAATTAAAGCATCGTCAAATTTACTGCATAATATTTAATAAACTATTTTTCGAATATTTAATAAAGTCAATTATTATTTATTTATCAGTAGAGCTAGACTAAAATTAATTAGTAAAGCTATCAAATATTCGCCCAATTAATTAATATTAAATGAAAAAATTTAAAAAATGAAAGAAAATCTTTATTCATATCAAAATTAAAAAAAAATCAGTTTGAACTTTACATTACTATTTTTAATTAAATTCCAAAATTTCAATAAAATCTAGGATCATGTATAATTTAAAAAAACACTGAAATCTTTATAAAAAAAGGAATTATTTTCTGTACTTTTGTATAAATTTCATAAACTCTGTGGACAAAATTTAATTGCAAACAGAAAAACACCCTTGCAAAATAGATGTTTCCTTGAAGAAAAATATTTAAAACCTTCTTCAATCTGCTAAAATTATTGTGCTGCTCTCATTTTTACAAAAATTATGCAAGATTTTTGGGTTAAAATTTATATTTCCAATTAAATAACACACTATAACATTTTTCTATCTTTAATAGATTTTTTTTTCAGTTTTATAGCTTTTAAAATGTTGAAAGTTTTGCCACTTTTTGTCCCATTACGAACCATTAAATTGAAAAAATTACACCATTACATTAATTAAAACCTGCGAACCTTTAAATTGAAAATATTACACCATTACATTAATTAAAACCAAGTTTTCGAAACATATTTCTTTCCTTTCCCATTTTTTTCCTTTGCAAAACCATAAAAAACGACTGGCTTTTAGCTACGCTTTGACATTTTTCATCTTTCGTTTTTAGTTACGAAACGTGGTAATCCCACCGAAAGGGGATTTAGTGGTCGGACAAGAGTACACAGACTTCAATAAAGGCCTGGACGACGGCATCGAAGGTGATATTTTCGGATTTAATTTAGTAGCGTCCTCAACAAACAGCGCAAAAATAACACCGTACAGACGCCAGTTGTACATCCCCTACGCCGATTACGTTGCATTTAATGCGAACAAGCAGCACTTGGCAGTGGCGGCATCACAGGAAGTGCCCCAAGTCCTCGGATACTTTAAGACATCGGTAAACAGGAGTCCGAAAGGACTTATGGATTTCGGCACCGACATGCTGCGTCAATTCTATAAATTATTCGAGACGCGTCAGAAGCCAGTGCGAATCCCGGTCGAGTACTACGTCAAGACGCCGCCGTTGCCGCCGCCGTCGCTGCCCAAATATTACAGCACCATAAAACGAGCCTACGCTGCCCCCGTGGCTGCCTTCAATTCCGTGGTGGACGTCGACAAAACACTGGGCACATTTTTGGTCGAATTAAGCTACGGAAATTGCGCCCTAGGCAAGGGTGCCCCACTGGTAGACGAAAAAGTTATTGTTAGTTGGACGAAAACACCCGTTCGGGTTTTCGGAGGGGCTATTTTGAAAACCGTTTCGCCGTTTTGCAAAAAATACTGATCTCTTTTAATTTCACTGGAAATTCCCCGTTTTTAATCAACACTAATTTATGGGCTATGAACAATAGGCGCAAAGAATTCTATTTTAATCTATATAATTACAAATCCAAGCAGTGAAACTTAAATTATAAGTAGGTAATTAATTAAAATGTCACACGCGGTTGATGGACATGTTTCACGTTTTGTAAACCACGACCATTGCAATTATTATAAATGTTAATAAATGACTACTTAATGTTTTCTTGCAATTTAACTATAATTTCTAAGTGCTATGAGCTGTTTTAATGCCAAATTTAACGATTTCCGTAGTTAATATTTACAATCGGCAAGCCACAAAGAAATTTTCCTTTTAGGTCGGCAGCACAATGTAAGGAAAAACCCAATTAAGTGCATATTTATGGACTTGGTACGGCGCAACAGTCGCTAATTAATATTAATTAGCGACAATCAATTGTTGCACTTGTGTCGAGTGTGTGAAACTATTGCCAAAGTTAGTTTGGCAGAGACGAATTAAATCTTTATTTATTTTCGAATCGATTGCAAAACGGGGTTAATTAATACCCAAACAAACGAAAAAAAAAAACTAGTTTCGATATCCGACGTTAAAATCTGTAAAAGGTTGTTTGTGTTACACAAACATGTCAATTCTACGTTCGGTATACATTTGTTTTATTTGATATTACATTTCGTTTTATAGTTGGAAACGATTCAAAACATTTAATTGGTTGTGTTTTCAGGTTACGCGAAATTTACACATAAACTTCGTATGTAGCTGGAATGCTATTCAAAATTTTCTTGCCGAGCTTTTTCTTCGTAATTTTATTTAAACAAAATGTTTGTTACATAATGGGAATTCCATTTAATTATATATTGGTTAATTCATTGAATTATTAGTACAGGATGAACAAAATTTAATGTACTTTTTAAATTTAACTTTTCTGTAGCTCTTCTCCGCTTCGCTTCGCTCATTCTAGATAAATCGCTGTGTGAAATATTGTTTTAGATACTATATTTACTTAAATAATAATAATTGAGTCGCCTTGACAGTTGCGGTTGGGACTACTCTTACTCAACTCTTACTTTTGCTGCTAACATCAAGATCCTTTTCAGCTACCTAGAGAAGTATTACTATTTATAATCTATCCATTGTTTAATTAATATGTTAGCTATATGCTAAAGTATCATAAAAGTCTTCAAACCGTTTCTAACACTGCGCTTCAAGAAAGCTTTTAAGAAAAAAGCCGGGAAGTTCATATTGCTGTAGATAAAGAAAATTAATTTTTTTTTTTGAATTAATGTAATCTTCAATTAATTATTTTTATGATTTGGCTCGTTCTTAATGAAAACTCATTTTTGTTGTCTTTTAAATAGCATTTTCATAAATCAGAACAACTTTAATTGCGGCAGAGTTTAATTACGCAGCAGAATTAAATAATATCAAATATGAAAGGTAGGTAATTAAAATGTCACTTTTACTAGAATAATATTGAATTAGGGAATAATAATTAAAGTATTAAAGGATTAGTTTGAAAAAGGTCTAAAGCTAAAATTTTTAATATTCAGTAATTAATTAGGTGATCTGAAATCTGAAATTTTAAATAAAATTCCAATGGCAAAATTTGCATATATAAATATTATAAGTGTACCAATTAAAACATAATTTAAATGTTAATTAAATATTCATTACTTTGTTGACCATTCACTAATACTTGGCTATAAAAACCATAAATTATATTCAAAGTCTAATAAAAAAGCTACTAAAAATTTGAATTTAGATTAAACCAAATAGAATTTAAAAACAAAAGTCGGTTCACGAAAAATTCATATAACAAATTTCACAAGTGCATATAACAAAACTTGATCTATTTTATCAATTAGACGTATTATACGTTATATAACGAAAGCGTTCCGGAGAGTACACAAGGAATATGATTAAAAGAGATAAGCAAAAAATTAAATCAAAAATTCTCGGCATATTTCAACGCATAAGTTGTGAAAGTGAAAGTTCCAAAAAAATATTTAATTCTACGGCAAAATGGGTTTTAATGCTTTAAGTTTAAACAAATAATAATTAATTGATGAACAGGAAATAAAACTCACGTAAAAGAATATGTTAAAAAAGAAAAAATAGCAGACGCTTAATAACAGAAAATTTTAAGCCAAAAAGTAGCAAAAGAAACTTGAAAATTAATCAGCAGTATCGAAAAGTAAACTTTCAAGAATTATAAACTTTCTCGCTTAAAAAACGAAAGTAAATTAACGAAAAATTCAAATGCACCCACAGTTATTGGCGTGCATTAATTAAATAAAGATTACAGAAATTATTACGTGACTGAAATTACGTTCGTATTTACTAATTGTAAGTGCAATCTTGATACCATTAATTATGCGCACACGTCGCAGGGGACGGTAAAGTACATTGCAAGATGAGAATGGTCATCGAAAGGAGTAATCAAGGACGCCATTACAAAGAAAAATCTAAGAAACTGCGGTATTAGAAAAAAGAATGTTTATTCTCTCAATGACATTCGAATCTTTTATTATTAATTACTCAGTGGACGACTTTTTGTTTGTGTCTCAGTTATTAAGATATCTGCAATAGACTGTTAGAAACAGAAGTAAAAAAAAATCGATTGTTAATTGTAATTAATCGCTTCATTTGATGCTTTTATTGATTATAAATGCGAAAAACTGATTAATCATTAAAGTAAATCAGTGGTAGATCAACTTAAAACTTTATTAAAATAATACTCATACAAAACATATCCCTAGATATGATTTATGAACTTTTTAGCATTTTTGATGACATAATAGAAATTATTTTTCAAACAAAAAAAGTGTTACGAACTAAAGCAAAGAAAAAATCGTAATTACAAACAAGAGCACCAAAATAATGACTAGCTTAGCAGATTTTATTACAAGAGAAAGAAATATTAGGAGCAGAGAAAAAGAACTAAAAAAGTTTTGCACAACTTGTAATTACAGCGTTCATTTTTCCCTTTTCTCTCCGTTTTCCACCCCCTATTTCGTAAGATTTCGCGCAAATTTTATGCGTAAACACTGAGTTTGAGTTAAGAGTTAATTTGGAGTACACACCTCAGCGTTAATAAGCTACGACTACGAGTTTAATGATTGCCAACACCTCTTCTGACGAACAAATACACGGAGCAGTGGCAACAAGCAGCCAACAAGCTGCTAACAAGCAGCTCATAGAGCTGCCTTGTTGAAACTTGTGCCGCTCCGAGAGGGACTATTGTTTCGCTGAAATTTTAGATTTTTGGATCAATGTCAAATTTATACATGCCATTGCGCCATCGATGTATCAAACCTTGATCAAACAGATCCGTTCCAAACAGAAAACTTGATTATTAATTAATCCTTTGTGTGCTTTTCTATGCGAAAACTGTGTAACCTTAATTAAGCACAAAAGGCTACTGGCTTCAATTGATAGTGGAGAGCAAAATTCAAAGGAATTACATATTTTAAAGCGGATCCTGGTTTGTAACAGATACGAATAGAATATTATATGGATGTATTTTTAAGCGTTTTTTTTTCGGTTTTAAGGACCAAAAAGGTAGAAGTGTAATAAAAAGGTCAACAATTTTCTTTTATTCACAATTTGTTATTTTTTCAAAACAGAAAACAATTTTAATTCGAAATATTATTCAATCTAACTGTATAGCAGCTAATAATACTAAGATAAACAGACGGAGCTTAACCCAATTAAAACCCATTTTATTAAGGGTGTGGCTATTTGCACCCTGAGTGAACGGGAAGTGCATGAGAAAAGTGATCTTATTAGCTTAGAAATGATTCACGGCATTATTTGCGAATGCTTTGTTTACATGAGCAAGTAAGTACTTCTCCCATAATCGAAATGTGAATAGTGGCTTCCATTCATTAATCAATATAATAACAATACTCAATTCGTTTTTAGTTATATGACACTTTTCACTGCTCATTTATAATCTTCAAAATATTGATAAAAAATTTGGTTGATTTTCAATATCTGTTATTGAAGAATGACTTAAAACTTTCAATTCGAAATATAAAGAGAGCTAGAAACATAGCTGAAAAATTTAATTTCCGGTTTTATTACCACTAAAGAAATAACTCAATTTAGTAAAATAATTAGGAGAGAATTGTGCAATTAAAGAATGATTGATCTTTGAATGCAAAAATAATATAAATAGAAACAAAATTATGAATAGATTGCACTTGAATTTGCAATTCTTTGCAATTTTACCTTGACAGTAACCGTAGTTAGATGGATATGAATGGTTAATTATAATTATGCGTAATAGTTATTATTATTTGCGCAAGCATCAGCCAGATGTGATTTAATCAGGCAATTTATTTAGATATGAAATAAAATGTAATAAAATTTCAAGCTGCTGCTGCTTTGGCAAAAAGAAGACTTTCTACACACAAATATACGTGCAGAAACTTGTAAATTTACGATTTTCCAGACTTTACTACTGTTTTTGTATAATATAATGACACGAGTAAAAGTCGGTGAAACATATGAGGAAATTAGTTCGAGTTTCCTTCTAAGCGATATATAAAACGATGATTTAAACCACAATTAAACCGAATCATATAACTCATTGATAATATGTCATTTTCATAATAGTAAAAAATCAAGTTACAAGTGTTCTGTTTGCAAGTTATACTTATGAAAACTAGTAGACTTTACGATTTCCGCCGCAGTTGAAATTGATTGATATATTGATATTAAAGTATTTCTATTTTTAGGTCAGATTTGGCTGCAATATTTAATAATAGAATTAAACTTGTAGTTTAGCAAAAACAAAATGCTTAAAATCATATTTTAAGAATAACGATAGCAATAAGCAAATAATTTAATTAAAATTACATTAAAATCGACAAAAATCTACAGAAATATAACTAATGATTACGATTAAAAATTGGAAATTGATTTTCTTTTATTTTGTCTGATTTTCCTTTTTCCTTTATTGGAATCATTTTTATATCAATTCAAATCAGTAACAAATAATATTACAGATTGGTAGGAATATAAATTCTAATTTTGTAATCCCTTTGTTGAAGCGAGAAATGACCCTTTTCATTTTTAAAGGACATAAAAATTAAATTTTTATATGGATTCTATCCCTGGATTCCATCCCGTGCCAAATTATTATTTTTTAAATAATATCGAGCATAAAAATCATTGCATATTACACTTTTTAACGGAATTATATCAATTGCGATCTATATAATTAAAATTAAAGCAATGAAATTAAAAGATTAATTGCTTGAGACGAAAAACAAACAAAAAACCTGCCAAAAACATAATAATGCAAAAATCGGCACTACTCTTCAAGAAATTAAGTGGCAGCTCATGCAATAAGAAAGTGAGCAAATTAAATCCTTTGCTTGTTTGCGTAGTACTTTCGCTATTCGGGCTTTTTTTCTACCGAAAATTGCGTTGCGTATATAGCGTTTATAATATTGCTACTGCGTGCTTCCGATTAGGAAATGTGCGATTTTAGTCATGTGACAATAAGAGAAGCGTTTACGTTTTTTTTTTTATACGAAGAGAAAAAAACCACTGTAGGGGAAAGTGCATGAATTAAGAAGACAAAGTGGGAGCAGCAGCACCAGGTAGAGTAATAACACTTACTAATAAATGAATTCTTCGATACAAGTGCGGCTTAGTTCGTTTTTATAAACGAAACCAACAGTTAGTGAGTGACTCTCAAACAAAGAAACAATTATTGGATTAGTTTCATTTGTGGGTAGGTACTTTCAATTAAATTGCAGTGGCAGTAGAAAACTGGAGCTGAGTTAACTGATGTAAAAATTGAAATTGGCATAAGTGTACAGTGGTGTTATTTGACTAATATCACGTTAAATTAGTAAAATGCATAATTGGAGCATTCACTAATAAATGTCATATTATATTGTGCAAAAAGTGCACTTGTGCGGATTAAATTTCCAGAATGAATGAGATTAAGTTGGGTGCTACAGTCATCATTCGTTGAGAAAAATGAGCCGATTATTATTCAAGCAAAAGTTTCGCGCAATGGAAAACGATATAGTCTTTATTATTAATTGGTCAAGTGTCGGCTTTCCATTGCTTATGGAAAAAATATTTTTAAAATGTTTTTCACTAAACAAATGAAATTAAATGGACAAATTTAAACAATTTTTTTTTTATTAAAAGCGCCTTAAAGTAAATGTAAAATAAATATTTTTATTATTTTAATTTTTTATCTTCATTAAAAATTAATAAAAGTGAAGAGAAAATCTTCAATTCAATGGTTTATTTTTTATTATTCAATCTACTTGCCATTTTTGGTTGTTAATTTTCTTATTATAGTTATATAAAACAACAAAACTTATTATAAAATTATTTTTCATTAAAACGAAATTATCATATAAATCAAAGAATATAATAAAATAAAACTAAAAAAATAAATATATCATAAAACTAGAAGAAATTCATCTCAATAAAAATAGAAAGTTTCAATTTTTATTGGAACAACATACACTAAACGCAATACATCAATAAATTGGAACGACATTACGTAATTGCGCATAAATTAGATATTCTAGAAAATAGAGATTTACATCTTTCAAGGTTCCGTAATTGGAGATTCAATTGAAAAGTGATATAATGTCCACCGTGGCATTGATCTCTTGCGCGTGCACCCATAAAACCATTTTACTATTTCGACCACATCCATTTAAGTAATTGTCGTAAGTGCAATCAACGAGCATGTCCAATAAATTAGTAACCAGCGACTTGGCTAATCGCATTTTTTTAAATAAATTTAAAATTATATAATAAACATTAATTAATTTCACTTATTTTTATGTCGTTTTGTTACACGCTTTGTTTGCAGAAAGAATGTATTATCGACACGACCGACTGCTCTTGCGATTATTGTTGCATGCAAAATCGCGTTGAATAATATTCATCGGGGATCAGCAAACAACGTGCAAAGTGAAACTTTGATGTTTTAATTATTTTCTTTAATTTAAAAAAATCTTTTTCTTAATGAGAAATCAAAGCTGGTAATTTTTAATTCCGTTTGCAATTGTATAAGAAATTGCAATGAAGTAATTTAGCGGCGAAGAAATTGCAATAAACGAAAATTATATAGAGGCAAAAGTTAAAGCCATTTCCGACTTGACATGACTTAAAGCGCCGCAAGGATGTAAACGAACACTTCCTATGTAATAAAACATAATTCTAAATATAAATTGCATACGCTACGTACGAAGAAAAACAAAAGAATGATTTATATTTTCCAGAATGTCATACTGAAGCGCAGCAGAGGGAGATGAAGAATACATTACAAATAATACTGTTGTTGGTTGCCTTTGCATCCATCTGCAAAGGACAACAAGAATGGCATCCAATTTTGAGCAGCAACCAGCACATTTTTAAAGAAGAATCACCGTCCTATCATTCGTTCTCCAGTTTGGTGGCTCAACAATACCAGCCGCAGCATCAGCTAGGATCGGGACAATGCGATCTGTACAAAGTGGGATTCACGCAGGACTCTTACTTTCAGTACATTCATTACAAACTGGAAATGCCGGAGCTGAAGGAGTTTACGTTATGCTTTTGGAATAAATTTGCAAACCACAGCAATGATCATCCGATATTTTCCTATGCTGGTACGTGTTTCACACACTTTTACTTCTTCCGTTACTATTTCGATTTCAAACCAATCTACTTTTACCGCACGGCCAATTTCATAACAAGCAATTTTCTATAGCCAATTGACTCTCGTTGTTCTTGCCAATTACACTCACTAATTAGTGGCTAGTTAGTATTCATTGGACAAAAAGTTGCGCTATTAATTTTTGGGCGATTTGAATTTTATGAGCGGACCAAAGAACATGTTTTTTTTTAACGAAAATGAAAAGACAGTCGCCAACAAAACTTTCTTCCGCTTCACTCTCTCGAAAGAGCCAAAAGGACAATTCAAGGACATTTTGCAATCCTTATATAATCGGGCTGCAATTATGTAGAATGGAAATTGTTAGATTTATAACAGATAGTGGAAAAGTGAGCCGCACGCCATAAATACCTTAATTGGACAAATCGCTAATGACACCTATAACTGCTTTCCATTTATACGGTCATTAGGTTACCACAATGTGCCGGTTTTCATTGTGGTGCACATGATTTTTGCATTAAACAAGTAGATTTGATAATCAAAAATTAAAAATTATTAGCCCATTGCAAAAAAAATGTTTTACAAAAATGTCATTTAAAAAATTGAATTCAAAAAAATAAGAATTGAAATGTTGTTAATAAGAAAATAATTAAAATCGGGAGCCATATATCAAAATTTAAAAAGCTTAATACGTCGACTGATTAACCTCTAGTATTATTCGCAGTAATTAATATTTATCCTTCCTTTGAGGTAAATTTAAAAATAATCTTTTTAGTCGATGGACAGCCAAAAGCCATCACATCTTGGGTTTCCAACACGGAGCGCTCCAGCTACTACAGCCTGACTGTGGACGGTCACACTTTCTACAGACTGAACTATCCTCTCAGATTGAATAGATGGTATCACACCTGTCAGAGTTGGAATGGGAAAACCGGCGAGTGGCAAATTTGGGTCAACGCCGAAAGGGTCGGTCGCGGCTTTCATAACCGAGTGAGTAAACAAACTGAATTCAATTACACAGCGACAGATAATATAAAGATTGCGATGACCTAACATAATTCGCGCTTTACCAGTTGGTAGGACACGTTATCCCCAGCGGCGGGATTGCAATCACCGGCCAGGAGCAGGGTCAAATCGGCGGTGGATTCCAAGAAGGAATAGGAGCCCCGAAAGGTTCAGGTGGAATGTTGGGCGAAGTCACTATGTTGCAACTGTACAAGGTGGCATTGACAGCGGGTAAAGCTCACAGGGATCATAAGCATCATCACGCGCATCATTACGATCACAATGGAGCCGAAATTACGACGACACCAAGACCGGCGGCATCGACACGCGCTACGCAATCGTCGCATCCTCTGCTCACCGGAGGACAACTGAATCCCGGTGCCGCATTGAACATAGCCGCGCAACAACCGCAAGTAATTCAAGGACAACAATTCCCAGCCCAATACTTCAACGGTCAATTCGCGCCCGCGCTGGTCAGCCAGCAATTGACGGCGGCGGTGCAGGGAGATCAACCGGCGGCCCCGCAACCTTTGCAATTGGAAGTTCAGCCTGAATTCGATGTCAATTCGCAGAGCGTTCAATTTCTGGCACCGACCGGTGGCGCAGCGCAAAGTGAAGGAACCGGATCGTTTTCCCAGCAAACGTTCACCTTCGGGGGCCGTCCTTTGCTCAACAGCGGATTAATTAACCATCAAGAGGTTAAGCATAATTTGTTCAAGAGAGAAGAGCAAAGGGAAAAGCGACAGGCGGAAAAGAGTAAACGCGAATTAATTTTAGCCGGAGGACATCTGATTGACGATAGCGTCTTAACGAGCGGTGGCGGCGGCGGTGGCGGTTTCGATCAGAGCTTGTTAGACGGGCTGGCGGGTATTGGGGAGAACGAGCCTGTTTTGCAGCAGCAGATGAAAAAAGAAGAACGCGAACCAGCCGAGGCTGAAGTAAAAGCGGTAATGAGTATTTGCTCCGGTTGCGACCCGGAGCCTTTCGCCAAAGCGCTCATTCTCGATTGGAGGTCCGTGCCAAAGAAACTATATTCCGGTGCTCTTTATATGCCCGCCAATACGGAATGTAGGATATTCTAAATCGAATTTCCGCATTTTAAAATGGTAATTTATCAAATTTGTCTACGCGCGTCTCTCTCTTCCTTCATTTAAAATGTACCTATATTATTATATGTAGAAAAATATTTTTGATATTTTTTTTTGTTACCGCGAATGTATAACGAGTACTCAGAATTATTTTTATACTGTCATATGTATGAATATTTATAAATAATGTTAAATAAATTGAACGTAATAAAATCAACTGATACAACTTCTTAATAATTTAATAATAATAATAACTTAATAATAAAAGTATTGCAAAATGTGACGCCCATAAATTTCGCAGTTTGGCTGTAACAATGCCGTCGCGATGTAAAACATCACTTTACACGTTCAAATATTGAAAATAACTTTGATACTAAAACATCATAAAAGGTTGAAAATATGAATACAAACCGCTAAATTTTAAAATCGAAAATAGAGGAAATGGTAAACTTTAGGGGCTTTTGGTTTTTAATGTTTTTACAAATTGATGAATTCATTTTGGAAATAAAACAAATTATGATCAATTAAAAAATTAATCAAATTGTAAATAATCCACCGTTAAAAAAATATGTAAATTTTGTATCATACAAAAAATATAAACAAATGGTAAATAGAATCCTACCTTGCTTTTGTGGATATGCTGGTGTTGATACTCCGAATCGAATTCCGGTTCGGAAAAGTAACTGGGATCCTCAAAGTGGCCGACGCCGCCTGCAATACCGATGCCAGCCATCGGTAATCCGCCGGACACATCAGCACTTTCGAACAGTCTTAACACCGACCGATCGCGAATTTCCCGCAAATGGGATCTGCACAAAGAATGCACAACATTGTCTTTCTTCAACTACACGCTCAAAAATTTAATTCAACATACCGTAAATCTTCCAACTCGTAGAACATATCCTTGGATGAATCATGAATGTAAATCTTCACTTGAGGCGAATCCAGATACTCCATGCTCAATTGTTTCGGAAACGATCGAACAAAAAGAGCTTTAACTGTATCGATTGATGTGATTTCGTTCGGCAATAAAGCTCTTTTCGTCTCATTTCGATATTGCAAAAATACAAGACCTAATAAGTAATGGAAAATATATCAATTACAAAAGTAAAATTTGATTATTATTTAATATAATTTAGTACCTAAAGGACGTTCAAGAGTTTTGCTAGGAGTTCGAACGACAGGCAAAGAACTTCGTTGTTTGCCGCCTCTTCTGAATCCGGTGGAGCTAGTTTCCACTTCGGACATGATGCCGGGATCGTCATCGAAAAGCATGGCATTGGATGGTGGCGGGTAACCCCTAGGTTGGCCCTACAAAACCCAAACATTTTTAATACTAACACTTAACAATTTTGCCTCAGAGTAAAAGAAGAAAATGTTGGAAATCGTTTTTTTATGAAATGCAGTGCTTTCGATGATAAGTGACCTACGCTATACAATTGCATATATCTGAAAGAGAATGAGAAGACGTGGATGGTGCACGATAAATGGCAGCAGTAAGATAATAAAACTCCTACTGCTGCACAAATGCGAACGAACAGAACTATATATTTAAGTGTTGTACCTTTCTAGTTCTGGAAGAGTTCATCTGTTCGGAGGCAGCGTGTAACACAATCCTAACATTAACAGGTTTGTCGGAGGTAATTGGGAAACGGTTCTCGCTAAGTTGAATACAGCCGAGGCTGGGCGGCATGCAAATAGAGTTTGGCGTCGCGGCGCTCGCGTTTTTCTTCTCGTCGCACTCGAATCGCACTTTCTTCAACCGTGAATTCATTTCGAGGCACGGCGGTAACGAAATTACGCTCTGCGCCGACATATTATCATCATCGATGCCGAATTTTACTCGGCTCGCTCGGTCAGACGGCGCGACGCGTTGATAAGCGTATGCGGGATTGTTAATTAACGCGACTGGAAGGCTTTAATTGACCGGACTGATGTCATCGTTCGTAACAAACGCAACAAACGAACTGAAAAAGAGAGGCGCACGCATACGGTTACTCGATTACAGAATTAGCTGACTGTATACGAATTCTTCACGTGGTGTAATCTACTCGTACAAAGCCGGATGTTGATGTTTTTTGTTCCTAGGGTTGGAGTTATTATTTTAACCATTTGGACGGTGCCCACCTGGTTGGTACACACGAATTCTTCTAAACGCAACACTGAGTTTTCTATTCGACCATTGCATCAGAAAATGTTGGCCTATACTATACCGCCCGCAAATTTTTCTTCGATATGTAGTGAAAAAGTAAAAGTAAAAATGGATATTGCAATTGATAAAAACTTTATTTTTATGGAGATTTTCTTTTCGTCTATAAAATTTCAATTAAAAATTTAGTTACTATTATTATATCATTGGCCACAGGTTGGTAATTCTTCCTACCACAATTTTTAACAGACTGTACCGGAAGTCAATAGAGCTGGGTGCCCCCCAGTCAATTCAATATATTTTTTAGTTAGTAAATTACAAGTTAATTGAATATTACCAAAGTTAAAACGTTATAAGTATAATAAAATGTATATAGATATTTTCGATATTGTTCGGATATAAATGGTAATAGAGATTTTTAATTGAATTTCCCTGTATACTATTGTAATAATAATAATAAATGGCTTTATTTTTCAAAAAACAGCAAAATGTCTAACAGTTGAGAAAAGAAAAGAATAATTAAAATTTTTAAAATTTCGAAGAAATTGCAAGTAATTTAAAGGTGCGACTTTGTACGCTAATTGATTTGTATATCAATCTGTAATTTTTATGAAAATATTTGTACTTGATCTTAATTGAATCTAATAGCCCATTGAAATCATCAAAATTTAATAATTAGCCAAAAAGAAATGAAAACATATTAAAGGTGTGGTGCCAAAGTTTTTAAAATGACAATTTAATAGTTTTGACTATTAGGTACAAGGATATCGCAAGTAATGGGTACACCGGTACCAGAAAGTAGTACATTTTATTACGAATCCATTAATGTTTTAATATTTTATAAAAATCCATTAAAACGGAAGATATTAACTTTGCAAAGAGGAGATATCACAAAGAAATCATCATTTGCTGATGAAACCAAAGAATATAATAAACTATAAACATTTTTTTGTGTAATAACTAAAAGATATTAAATGAATTAATTCATATTTAGAATTGTTCAGTATCCCAAACATTTTAAGGTAAATGGGAAGTCAAAACAATGTATCTTTATCAAAATTGTCAGGTTTAAACTTGATGATTTAAAAATTGTACAGTTAGCTGGGGAGCACCATTTGGACACTTGGCATAAAACTTCCAGGTTTATTTTGGGCATTTTAAACACCATTTTTAAGTTTTGTTTTTATGCAAGGTAAAATATTTCCGAAATGGCATGGGACATGAAGTGAAAAGTCGGCTTTTGTAATTTGATCTACAAAAGACTAATTTTATATCTTAGGACGACCAGAGAAAGAAAAAACTGTCGAAATTATTAATAATACTTTCCAAAAGTTTGTCTTAAAAACTAACATTTGAAGTCACTGCCATTGTTAAAAGTTCGGCTTGGGAGAGCTGTTCTGAATAATTCGGGCTATAATTATTTTTTTCTTTTTCCAGATTTTTTTTGCCATTACGCGCGGAAATATACATTCGCAACTCCTCAAAATTCAAAATCATCCGTTTCAGATGAAATAATACTGCAAAAATAAATATTTAATAGGCCACCATATTACAAATTATAAATATAATTGCAATTAACAACTAATAACCATTCCACAAAATGTAAAAATTATCTTATACAATAAATGTCTTCCCTTAAAATCATTCATAAAAACAAAAAAAAACAAAATGGGCCGAAGAAGAGCAAATTTGTATGTTTAAAATCCAATATAATTTAATAATCCTTACAAATTAAATAAGGACCAACCTTAAGTGGCTTTATACCATGTAGATAGTGGATGAAAACAATAGGAATCTAACTGCTGAATAGTAATAGTTTTGGGTCAAAGTACAATTTCGCAGTGCTCACCTCAAGATCCATTGTCCTCGATAAAGGACCTCCTTGACCAGCAGACATATTTCCGTAGTGATCTCCACCAAGAGTGTGTCTGCGCGGATCCTCACGCCTGTTATTCCTAATTCGGCTCCTCAGATCGCCATCTGTGTCGCTTCGGATGCCTGCAATTAATTAAGTACGACTAATTAATGATCCCACATCAATGGAGACTGTTCTTGATATGCTAATAGTAACGCACATCAAGGCGCACACAATATGTATATAAGCAACAGAAGAACATATTACAGTGTGAAAAAGACATAACATCAATCGCCATCGGACATAAAGTATTCCACTAATTACACTGAACTTTATGTGTGTAGTGCAAGCTTGATTGCAAGAAAATTTATTTTTAGAACTGTCCTTTTTCTACACCAACATAAGTTCCAGTGCAACGTATAGTAGTACAGCTTAATTAAATTTCTTTTTCTAGGAGAGACTATTCTGCTATTTGAGACGGCACAATTAGCTTCGCTAAACATAGACTTCGTGAATTGACTTTCAATTTGATTAATGACGAGATTTGCCGTTTCGCCAAAGGTGCAGGCGATGAGTGAATTGATTAAATTAATTAAAAATAGTGAGTGGTGTTTATTAGTTGAAAGTCAAGTGTGCAACATCGAAAATAAACTTGAGCATTTTAAGGTTGTTTTAAATTTAGATCATTCGTAAAGCCTTTACTTTGTTCGCGCGTGAAATTGACGCTTTGTTTGAAAGCGGGCGCAAAAATTTACGGTAATGATTGGCAAATTCCGTCTGAAATCGATTTACCAGCACTTCCATCTCTGCAAATGTAATTATCGTTGGTTCCTCTGCAATCGATTCGTCGAATGGCGAGCAACACAAATGATACTCGAAGAGTTTTAAAAAGCCGGGAATAATCCCGGAGTATCTCAGGCTACGTTATCCTCTGCGGTCTAAACTTTATAACAGTAAACTTTAACTCTTCTGTGTGTGTATAAATACGAGTAAAAAAGAGGTCTAAATTTAGTTTTTACAACTGTACACTGTCGACTCCTACTATAAACATTTGTAAATGTTATCCTTCAAATAATCTATGATTTTTGGTTTTGGTAATTGAATCGAGATGGTTTTTGTTAACAGAATTATTAGTTTTTGTGTGAAAAGCACTTAGTTTTCATTGGTATCATAAAGTTTTATTAGGAACGTTAAAAATATTTATGGTTTATAAAATATTATAAATAGCTATGTACAAACAGGATATCTGGCAAATTGTTGTATTCGTAATTGCAAGAATAAAAATGATTAATAAATAACCTTGCCTTTTTGAACAAAAAAAAAAAACTGAAAGTTCAAATCCAACAATGTACTTAAAAAAAAGAAGATATAAAGTAACTGAAAATTCAAAATAAATATTGATGATAAATAAAATAAAATCTTTTCTAATGTATGTACTTCAATATTTACTTCCTATATTGCTTCTAAACAAAACTTTCTTCAATTGCACAGTAGTAAGTACATAAACACACCAAAATAACATTACAAAAAAAAAAAAAATACTTAAGTGACAATAAACAAATAAAAAAAAAAACATAAAAATTACCGTTCTTTTTTAGTTGAGCAAAAATGTGTAGCCATAAAGCAAAAGCGAACTTGTCCGAACGATCTTTGTACTTTTTGAGTAAAGCACCGGCAAAAGACATGTTAATTTCAGCGGAGCAAACGAAGAACTGTGCTCTTGAAATCTCATTCACCGTTTCGTTTACATAGTATATGTGTACTATGTACACCCGCGTGCACATACATTTATTTACATATATCCCGTGCGGTAACAAGGACTCTGCCAGGTCATTAATCCTAGCCGTGGTTTGTTTGTTATTGCGTGCAAGGACTACACATATCAGAAGAATCGCTCAAACTATGCTAAAGGACCCTTTACCCATACGGAAACGGAAAGCATTTCTCTAACAACCGCAAAAAGCAGTTATTAATTTTCTCATTTTTTTTATTTTTTTGCAATGAACAATGAAGGTATATGATATTCAAAATCATTAGTATTCAATGAGACCAGGAATGGAACCACCAGTTGCAATATGATTGCATGTCAGGTCGTGGTTGGGTCGATTTAGTTTACTATCATACTGTGGTGGTTATATCTAAGACATCACTATTTGATATAGTGCTGTCGCTCGATTCGAGAACTTCAAATCGGCTGGACACGACAACTTACATGCTAAGCTAAGGGGACCCCAACTAATGGTCAAGCGTAGACCGTTCCTGATTTAATATTAATAAAGTAATAGAAATAGTGCGGTGGTAAATGGAAAATCAATAAGCTTTGAGCTATGAGTTTTATTATATACACGCAAGAATAATAATTCTCTTTTGAAACTGCACAAAAATTGTTTTTCTTTTATATATACTAAAAAAAGAGGTTGAAAAAAGCGCAAAGTAATATAGTTGAGTCGGAATGGTCGTATATTGGACTTAAGTGAAAAATAAAAATTAAAAATCATCGCGAAATCTTTCTTAAACATCCTTATCAAATTTGAAACACTAATTATTCGAACTTTTAAAGAAAAATTCATTACTTTAATTTAAAACCCAAAGACAATAATATTCAACGATGTCAAACTGCCTATTGGTACTGATCACAAGCAATTTTTTCTTAAAATAACTAATAATAATTAGTGAACATTAAAAGTGTATCTGCATTTTTTTCCTTTTTTAAATTTTAAAATTTCCTCATATGATTTTAGTCTCATATTAGACACGCATTTTACACACTCATCAATATTTTCGACACACTTGGAGAAAGTAAGAAGATCTTAAGAAGACATCTTTTTGACGTAACTGAATTGCATGTATTTTTTTTTTA